>JAVVLW010003240.1:0-14000 GCA_034401795.1 Chaetoderma sp. LZ-2023a | reverse complement strand
AAATGAACAACAATTCATCTCTTAATTTAATTTGAAAATTAAAAATTTTGACATCAGAGTGGTACTGGTTAAGTAACAACACACTTAACCCTTTAATGACGAGATTGGGTCAAGAAAGTCAAACTATTCCTTATGGAATATCCATTAACAGGCCAGGACAAGACTTTTTGAAATTTTTACAAGTAGAATGGCTGGCTCCGTTACTGAACCAGTCATTCCAGTGGTAAAATTTTTCAAAAAAATAAATGGTTAATGTGATAAATAAGCTATCTGTATTTATGAAACTCTTAAAAAAGTTGACATTACGGATTTGAAACTGATCGTTGCTGAGATGGAAATCAATCTTATCTAGTTAACATATTATACGAGACAAATTTTATATAGTGGTGAGCCGTATTTCTTGTGTTTGTATTGTATAGGACCATTCCTATTTCATGTTCTTAAACACATTTTGAAAATACCAATCATCCACACAGAACGGCTTGATAGGGCCGATGTCTCATTGTATCCTGATTCTATAGGAAACACGATACTATCGTATGTACACAAAGTAGATACTCTATAAGATCAATGACTGTATCTCCACCATTTATTCCGATCAGTAGCCATTTATTGTTTAAGCATGTGCGGAATAACCGCAATGGAAATCAATGCAGACTAAGAGGTAGTGAGCTATTCCCGTCCTGAGAATGTATCTTTGCTAGAACTATTTCTATGAAACAATGTGTTATTTTTCTAACAACAATCCGGCAATTGAGCCATCTAACCTGCCACTCAAATATCTGACGTTACATTCATAAATGCCAATATTTATTTGCAATTGTGTTTTAACATCCCTTAAACATGTGTATGCTGTTAGTTATTAGAGTCTGTCTGTCTGTCTGTCTGTCTGTCTGTCTGTCTGTCTGTCTGTCTGTCTGTCTGTCTGTCTGTCTGTCTGTCTGTCTGTCTGTCTGTCTGTCTGTCTGTCTGTCTGTCTGTCTGTCTGTCTGTCTGTCTGTCTGTCTGTCTGTCTGTCTGTCTGTCTGTCTGTCTGTCTGTCTGTCTGTCTGTCTGTCTGTCTGTCTGTCTGTCTGTCTGTCTGTCTGTCTGTCTGTCTGTCTGTCTGTCTGTCTGTCTGTCTGTCTGTCTGTCTGTCTGTCTGTCTGTCTGTCTGTCTGTCTGTCTGTCTGTCTGTCTGTCTGTCTGTCTGTCTGTCTGTCTGTCTGTCTGTCTGTCTGTCTGTCTGTCTGTCTGTCTGTCTGTCTGTCTGTCTGTCTGTCTGTCTGTCTGTCTGTCTGTCTGTCTGTCTGTCTGTCTGTCTGTCTGTCTGTCTGTCTGTCTGTCTGTCTGTCTGTCTGTCTGTCTGTCTGTCTGTCTGTCTGTCTGTCTGTCTTTACATTGAAAAAAACGCATTGGCACAGGAATTTAATTAAAAATTTCTTTACCTAAATTTGTCCTATCGAGACCAAGTTTAGATTTACTTAGAGTGGTCCCCCCTTGAGATTAGTTGGGGTAAAGTGAACTTATCAGTAGGTCGCTTTAACAGGTAAAGGCTGGGATTGATCCTACATTATAGAGAAATCACACACACACGCACGCACGCACGCACGCACGCACGCACGCACGCACGCACGCACGCACGCACGCACGCACGCTCGCACCTGTACGAATGCACGAATGCATGCACACAGTAATACATGCACGACTGCACGCAATAATGCATGCATGAACGCATGCACGAACGTACGCACGAATGCATGCACGCACACACCCACGCACTGATGTACTCACGAATTAATGCACCCACACCCACATACACACCCGCACACATACACCCACGCAAGTATAGATGCACGCACGTACGGATGTACGAGCATACACCCATATACATACACACATATGAACAAACGCACGCACGCACACACACTTTTGCAGACACACAACTAAAAGATGTCCTACGGATATGATTTCATGTTGCCCCACCTTTGATTTTGGTTGGGATTAGATTTATTTAAGAATAGGTAGGGAGGGATGAAACCTTGTCATTGTTATCAGGAACCATGAGGTCTAACTTTGATCTTACTAGCAAATCTTTCAGGTTTGGATTTCTATTGTAAGCTATTACTGGTCGTGCTTTGATCGGTTCCTTTAATTTAGATTGCAACTGTGAATATTCGTCTTTCATGGTTTTCGCTAATTCAACATTACGTCTATTGTATATGAGTTGAAATGGGATAATTTTGTTCTTTTGTGATATTCCCGAATCTACATTTATTCCAAATGGTGCTTTTGTTTGGAGTGTTCTAATCCAATGGCCCTCTCGGATTTTGCGAAACGAACTCGTTTCTTCCTCACTATCGAAGGTCGGAATCTGTTCTATTGGCATGATTTCAAAATGATGTTCAACTGAATGATCCGGAAGTTGGAAATGTTGAGCAATTGGCGTATCTGCTGAGGTGTTAATATCAGAAACGTGGCGTCTAGCACGCACTCTAAATGCATTTTTTGTTTCACCAACATACTGTTTCTGGCAAAGGGCACAATTGATCAAATAGACTACATTCTCAGAATCACAATGCATATTAGTTCGGATATGATATTCATTTTTAGTTTGAAAGCTCAGGAATGTTTGTTGGTTTACAATATAGTTGTTTACTTTGCATCTATATTTGTCGCATTTAGAAACTGATCCATCGCACATGATTGGTTTATTGTGTTTAATTTGGACAGGTTCAAACTCGGGTCCGCTATGAGGTTTTAGATTTTCAAGCTCATTGATGGTGTCTGCTTTAATTTTTCGAAGAAAACGGGCTGAATAGCCTCGTGCTTTCAAAGCATCAAACAGAGTAGAGCATGCACTATTCAGATTTTGCCTGTTGCTAGAGTTTCGAAAAAATCTTATGATTTGCGATTTGATCAAACCTTTAAATGTGTGTGGAGGATGAAATGATTTTTTGTGAAGCAGCTGATGTGAGTCTGTTGGCTTAAAGAATACTTTATATTCTAATTTTCCAGAGGAATCAAATTGAGGACCCTTATAGATCGTGACATCTAAAAAGTCAACCGATGTTCCACTAATAGTAGCTTTTAGCTTGATGTTTGAATCTTGGTTATTTAAAATGCGAAAAAATTCCCAAAAGTCTTCTTCTGAATGTTGCCAAACTATGAAGATGTCATCTAGATATCTGAGGTAAAGAAGAGGCTTTTTGGTTGATTTGTTCAGTGCCTCCACTTCCCACTCCGCAACATAAATCGTGGCAAAATTTGGGCTGAATCGTTTACCCATTGCGCATCCACAGATTTGAAGGTAATTTTCACCATTAAATTGGAAATCGTTTCCTTTAAGACTTAGCTCTAATAATTTTAGAATTTCCGTGTCTGGTCGATCTGGATCAGGAAATTTGACAAAAGAATTCTTAATAGCATTGACTCCAGCATCAATATCTATATTGGTATACATAGCATCTATGTCTAATGTGACTAAATATGCATCTTTCGGAACTGACAATTTGGATAACTTTGAAAGAAAGTGTTCAGTGTTCTTGAGAAAGCTCTTGTGTCTATTAGCAATGGGCTTTAAATAGTAATCAATATATTCTGAAATGCCATAAGACTCACTGCCACAGTCTGAAATGATGGGTCGTCCAGGAGGTGTCAATGGATCTAACCAGGTGCTGATAGGTTTATGGATTTTAGGCAAGATATAAAATGTCCGATTTTGTGGATTATTCTCACCTAGCAGATACTTTAGCTGTTTCTTATCGATGTACTTATCTGTATGCAATGAATTAAGTATTTCAATGAAATTTTGTCGGTTTTGAGGCCAAATTAAATTATCAAGTTTTCTGTAATGCCTGGTGTTAGTTAACTGCCTTTCGGCCTCGCGGATGTAGTTTTCTCTAGACATAATCACAGTTGCTGAACCTTTATCGGCTGGTTTTATAATAATATTTTGATTTCTACGTAATTTGTTGATAGCCTGTCGTTCGAGAAATGAAAGGTTTTGCTTATTGTTTGTAACTGGCAATGATCTGGCTATACCAGCAACCGTTTTTATGGTTGCTTTAACATTGTCATCAACTAGCCTATCTGGAGGGTCCCAACCGGATTTTCCAGTGAATGGTTTTGACTCTCCATTTAAATTTCGAAAATGATGGGCTATTTTTACTGAATGACCAAAATTAGCTACTTCAATAAGACCTGTGTCTAAAAGCAAATCTAATCCTGTTTTTGGTTTTGGAGTTGGTATAAAAGTAAGACCACGATCGAGAATTGATTTTTCAGATGGTGAGAGATCATAGTCAGCTGCTAAATTGACAAGGTTTGTTCCTAATCCTATGTTAGGGGAGCTATTGCCTTGACCCACATTTAGTTTAAACTAAGTACCGTCAACCAATGGTTATAAATACAATTAGCTGTTTCTTTCGTCCAATGGATTCTATCCTTCTCAACATGAAAATTCGCATCAGAAATTTTGGGGATGACCTTATCAACGTGGCAGTTGGACCTTGCTGATTCGTTGATACGCTTGAGACAGTACCTTTGCCTGTCTGACAAGCTATCAGAGAAGTTAATCTCAGCAAAGTGCAACTCCGCATTAGGGAAGGTGTTTTTAAATTCACGAGCCATGAACCGTAAATGGCTTGAGGCTTTGGTTGGATGCTCATTTTTGGAGTTGATGCCAATATTCAAGATGATCTTCTCCGGGCTAGGGCCATCCTGGTGTCGCATAGCCATTGTTCTGAAATGTGATAATGCGGCACCAGGATAGCACTCAACCTGGATGTCAGGATGGACATCTAAATCAATTCGGGCTAGATTAGAGGACCCTATCATCAGAATCTTTTTGGTGATTCTGGGGATCCTCCACAGGCCCTTGCTATGCGATTGATGACGGTACTTAGCAAACTTCCTGTCAGACAGGTTACTATTATTCTCCATAGGAGGGAGAGGAGGTGGAGACAGAAGAAGAGGAGCAGAAGAAGGTGCGTGAGGAGAAGAGAGATGAAGCGTAGGAGGAAGAGGAGGAGGAGGGATGGAGAGAGGAGATGCAAGAGGAGAAGATTGAGTATGAGGAGCAAGAGGCGGGATTGAGAGAGGAGATGCATAAAGAGAAGAAGGTTGAGGAGGAAGAGGAGGAGGCGGGATTGAGAGAGGAGATGCATGAAGAGAAGAAGTTTGAGGAGGAAGAGGAGGAGGCGGGATTGAGAGAGGAGAAGGAGGAAGAGGAGAAGATCGAGTCAGAAGGTGGCGAGGAGAAGATAGTGGAAGAGATGAGGAAGAGTTGCTAGGTGGTAGATTGGGGGAACAGTGAGTAACAACCCGACAACGGCGCACAGGAGGAGAATTTGTCTTTGGGAGAGCCGGCCATGACTCTGTTACATCATCAACACCAGGTGCTGGTGTTGGTGATGTATACAGATTCGTCCGCTTGGAAGTGGTAGGCGAGGGTGTGAAGGTGGTTGGTGACCGTTGTCGTTTGTTAGTCATTGTTGAATGATAACCTGAACCTGTACTCGGTGTGGCCGCCGGTGTTGGTAGAGACATCACTCTATTTTGCTTATCACTAGCTATTTCTGCCAAAAATTTCCAAAAATTTGTGATTGTCGTTGTGGCCAATTTATTTCCAAAATTTTGCCTACCCCATTTCAATGCTATGCCTTTGGCTCTGTCTAGATCAAGAATTACATTAGATTCGGCCACTTTTACCTCTGCCTTTAATTTGTCCAATTTGCTTCGATAATGGTTGATTAAATTTTCTAAGCAGCTATGAGCCCAAATTTGGTTTATCATGCTGGTCGATTTCAAAAATTCGTCATCTCGTAAGGCAGGGCAGAAAAACGAGTTCATCTCCTCCATTTTCATGCTGAGAGATTTCGGGAGAGAGTCTGATGCCAAATGCTCTCGTAAAAGACCATAGTGATGCAAGCATTGCAACACATGGAAGTACATCTTAACCAGTCTCTGAAAGGCCTGAACAGACTGGTTAGGAGCACTTTTGGTTGAAGAAAAGTTGGACGCTGGGTTGCCAGATTTGCGTCCTTTACCCACTGGGCCGTTGAAATTCTTGGCCATTTTAGAACGTAATCAAATTTCTACAGATTTATGTCAAATTTAGTCAGAAAAGTTCAAAAAAGTTAACTACCAAATATTAACTAGAGCGATATGTGTTGAAACAATTTAGAGACTGAAAAATAAGAACAATTAATACAAGATTATTATATATATATAAAATTAAAGCTTACACTGTCAGTTGCTGGAGCGCTTTCGACGTAATGGTCTTCGTCATGCAGCGAAAAAACTGGTCTAATGGCAACTGATAATTCTTACATATTTATAGGAGAATTACTGCAATGGTGACTACTGATTAACTATTAATTCAGTCTCTCCACAAAAGATCAAACTAAACCCGAAGACCTGCTTTAGAGCAATGTGCGCCTTGTGCGCTACTGAAGTTAAACAGCTAATACAAAAGGCGTGATTGCTTAATTATATTGAGCTTATCTAACTGTAGCATGGGTTAGTACGCCGGTTCGTTTCAGGCGATTAAGGTGTGAAAATAACAATGAGGGCTATTTGGTCAGTCATTAGATCAAATGCTGCCGAGATATGTTTAATCATGGCGGCTGAGAATAATTTACTTGTTGTTTGAGTATTGCAAGGGACAGGTTTCCTGAATACAGATTATTAAAACAAATTCTGACAAGTTATACAGTTTTTTGATCTTGGCGAATCGGTTCACTCAGTCATTACAAAGCGTTGATTACTTCTTTGTAATAAGTTGGCGTTGCCGTGTGTTCGAAAATAGGAACAAATTCTGACAGTTAGGAGTTATACAGTTTTTTGATTTGGGCAAATCGGTTCACTCAGTCATTACAAAGCATTGATTACTTCTTTGTAATAAGTTGGCGTTGCCATGTGTTCGAAAATAGGAATAAACAAATAGTTTTGAGCAGGTCTTTCTGACATAGGATGATCCATTGTGGATTGACTGAATGTTGTTGGTCTAGTGAGATTCCTTCAAAAGAGAGGTGGTTGTAAGTCACAGGTTGTTTGAGCTTTGTACGCTTATATGTCCAACACCCCATGCACTCATTCACCCGGCCAGACACCAGCATATCAATCCATCAATCAGTCCATCCCGCCATCCACATAAACAAATACTTGATTAAGGGGAGAACAGATTTGTAAACTGATAGACAGACACCCGGTGGATGACTAGACGACTGAACAAATGAATAGGAGAATGGGTGAAAGCTACAATTTCATTTCCGAATTTGGTTAAATTTTTTCACTTAGTCATTGCAAAGTGCTAATTGCTTCTTTGCAATGAGTTGGTGTGGCTGTTGAAAAAATAAGAATAAAATACGACAGGTGGTTGCGGAAGAGAGGTGGTTTGTACCCTTACAAACATATATGTCCAAACAATCCATGCGCCCACCCGACACCAACCCAGTAATCCATCCATCAGTCCATCCACACAGACAATCAATTGGTGTCTGAGAGGCACAAACCAGTAAACCAATAGAGAGGCCAAGGACAGGTGACAGGATGAGTGAACAGATAGGTCGACGAATGAATGAATGAATGAATACACACACATATGAATGCACGCACGCACACACGCACGGACGCCCGCACGCACGCACCCCCCCGCACGCACGCACGGAACGGACGAACGGACGAACGAACGAACGAACGAACGAACGAACGAACGAACGAACGAACGAACGAACGAACGAACGAACGAACGAGTGTACACGCGAACGCATGCATGACTGCAGGCATGGACGACCGTGCAAACGAAATATCAGCTACCAGCAGACCAATTCCGACAGTGTATTTATACATATAAACAGTTTAAAATTGTTTGATTTGGGACAAATATGGAGGCCTGGCACAAGCAAGTCCGTCTTTACATTGAAAAAAACGCATTGGCACAGGAATTTAATTAAAAATTTCTTTACCTAAATTTGTCCTATCGAGACCAAGTTTAGATTTACTTAGAGTGGTCCCCCCTTGAGATTAGTTGGGGTAAAGTGAACTTATCAGTAGGTCGCTTTAACAGGTAAAGGCTGGGATTGATCCTACATTATAGAGAAATCAGACACACGAATGCACACACATACACATACGCACGTACATACGCACGCACGCACGCACGTACATACGCACGTACATACGCACGCACGCACGCACGCACGCACGCACGCACGCACGCACGCACCTGTACGAATGCATGCACCCAGTAATACATGCACGACTGCACGCAATAATGCATGCATGAACGCATGCACGAACGTACGCACGAATGCATGCACGCACACACCCACGCACTGATGTACTCACGAATTAATGCACCCACACCCACATACACACCCGCACACATACACCCACGCAAGTATAGATGCACGCACGTACGGATGTACGAGCATACACCCATATACATACACACATATGAACAAACGCACGCACGCACACACACTTTTGCAGACACACAACTAAAAGATGTCCTACGGATATGATTTCATGTTGCCCAACCATTGATTTTGGTTGGGATTAGATTTATTTAAGAATAGGTAGGGAGGGATGAAACCTTGTCATTGTTATCAGGAACCATGAGGTCTAACTTTGATCTTACTAGCAAATCTTTCAGGTTTGGATTTCTATTGTAAGCTATTACTGGTCGTGCTTTGATCGGTTCCTTTAATTTAGATTGCAACTGTGAATATTCGTCTTTCATGGTTTTCGCTAATTCAACATTACGTCTATTGTATATGAGTTGAAATGGGATAATTTTGTTCTTTTGTGATATTCCCGAATCTACATTTATTCCAAATGGTGCTTTTGTTTGGAGTGTTCTAATCCAATGGCCCTCTCGGATTTTGCGAAACGAACTCGTTTCTTCCTCACTATCGAAGGTCGGAATCTGTTCTATTGGCATGATTTCAAAATGATGTTCAACTGAATGATCCGGAAGTTGGAAATGTTGAGCAATTGGCGTATCTGCTGAGGTGTTAATATCAGAAACGTGGCGTCTAGCACGCACTCTAAATGCATTTTTTGTTTCACCAACATACTGTTTCTGGCAAAGGGCACAATTGATCAAATAGACTACATTCTCAGAATCACAATGCATATTAGTTCGGATATGATATTCATTTTTAGTTTGAAAGCTCAGGAATGTTTGTTGGTTTACAATATAGTTGTTTACTTTGCATCTATATTTGTCGCATTTAGAAACTGATCCATCGCACATGATTGGTTTATTGTGTTTAATTTGGACAGGTTCAAACTCGGGTCCGCTATGAGGTTTTAGATTTTCAAGCTCATTGATGGTGTCTGCTTTAATTTTTCGAAGAAAACGGGCTGAATAGCCTCGTGCTTTCAAAGCATCAAACAGAGTAGAGCATGCACTATTCAGATTTTGCCTGTTGCTAGAGTTTCGAAAAAATCTTATGATTTGCGATTTGATCAAACCTTTAAATGTGTGTGGAGGATGAAATGATTTTTTGTGAAGCAGCTGATGTGAGTCTGTTGGCTTAAAGAATACTTTATATTCTAATTTTCCAGAGGAATCAAATTGAGGACCCTTATAGATCGTGACATCTAAAAAGTCAACCGATGTTCCACTAATAGTAGCTTTTAGCTTGATGTTTGAATCTTGGTTATTTAAAATGCGAAAAAATTCCCAAAAGTCTTCTTCTGAATGTTGCCAAACTATGAAGATGTCATCTAGATATCTGAGGTAAAGAAGAGGCTTTTTGGTTGATTTGTTCAGTGCCTCCACTTCCCACTCCGCAACATAAATCGTGGCAAAATTTGGGCTGAATCGTTTACCCATTGCGCATCCACAGATTTGAAGGTAATTTTCACCATTAAATTGGAAATCGTTTCCTTTAAGACTTAGCTCTAATAATTTTAGAATTTCCGTGTCTGGTCGATCTGGATCAGGAAATTTGACAAAAGAATTCTTAATAGCATTGACTCCAGCATCAATATCTATATTGGTATACATAGCATCTATGTCTAATGTGACTAAATATGCATCTTTCGGAACTGACAATTTGGATAACTTTGAAAGAAAGTGTTCAGTGTTCTTGAGAAAGCTCTTGTGTCTATTAGCAATGGGCTTTAAATAGTAATCAATATATTCTGAAATGCCATAAGACTCACTGCCACAGTCTGAAATGATGGGTCGTCCAGGAGGTGTCAATGGATCTAACCAGGTGCTGATAGGTTTATGGATTTTAGGCAAGATATAAAATGTCCGATTTTGTGGATTATTCTCACCTAGCAGATACTTTAGCTGTTTCTTATCGATGTACTTATCTGTATGCAATGAATTAAGTATTTCAATGAAATTTTGTCGGTTTTGAGGCCAAATTAAATTATCAAGTTTTCTGTAATGCCTGGTGTTAGTTAACTGCCTTTCGGCCTCGCGGATGTAGTTTTCTCTAGACATAATCACAGTTGCTGAACCTTTATCGGCTGGTTTTATAATAATATTTTGATTTCTACGTAATTTGTTGATAGCCTGTCGTTCGAGAAATGAAAGGTTTTGCTTATTGTTTGTAACTGGCAATGATCTGGCTATACCAGCAACCGTTTTTATGGTTGCTTTAACATTGTCATCAACTAGCCTATCTGGAGGGTCCCAACCGGATTTTCCAGTGAATGGTTTTGACTCTCCATTTAAATTTCGAAAATGATGGGCTATTTTTACTGAATGACCAAAATTAGCTACTTCAATAAGACCTGTGTCTAAAAGCAAATCTAATCCTGTTTTTGGTTTTGGAGTTGGTATAAAAGTAAGACCACGATCGAGAATTGATTTTTCAGATGGTGAGAGATCATAGTCAGCTGCTAAATTGACAAGGTTTGTTCCTAATCCTATGTTAGGGGAGCTATTGCCTTGACCCACATTTAGTTTAAACTAAGTACCGTCAACCAATGGTTATAAATACAATTAGCTGTTTCTTTCGTCCAATGGATTCTATCCTTCTCAACATGAAAATTCGCATCAGAAATTTTGGGGATGACCTTATCAACGTGGCAGTTGGACCTTGCTGATTCGTTGATACGCTTGAGACAGTACCTTTGCCTGTCTGACAAGCTATCAGAGAAGTTAATCTCAGCAAAGTGCAACTCCGCATTAGGGAAGGTGTTTTTAAATTCACGAGCCATGAACCGTAAATGGCTTGAGGCTTTGGTTGGATGCTCATTTTTGGAGTTGATGCCGATATTCAAGATGATCTTCTCCGGGCTAGGGCCATCCTGGTGTCGCATAGCCATTGTTCTGAAATGTGATAATGCGGCACCAGGATAGCACTCAACCTGGATGTCAGGATGGACATCTAAATCAATTCGGGCTAGATTAGAGGACCCTATCATCAGAATCTTTTTGGTGATTCTGGGGATCCTCCACAGGCCCTTGCTATGCGATTGATGACGGTACTTAGCAAACTTCCTGTCAGACAGGTTACTATTATTCTCCATAGGAGGGAGAGGAGGTGGAGACAGAAGAAGAGGAGCAGAAGAAGGTGCGTGAGGAGAAGAGAGATGAAGCGTAGGGGGAAGAGGAGGAGGAGGGATGGAGAGAGGAGATGCATAAAGAGAAGAAGGTTGAGGAGGAAGAGGAGGAGGCGGGATTGAGAGAGGAGATGCATGAAGAGAAGAAGTTTGAGGAGGAAGAGGAGGAGGCGGGATTGAGAGAGGAGAAGGAGGAAGAGGAGAAGATCGAGTCAGAAGGTGGCGAGGAGAAGATAGTGGAAGAGATGAGGAAGAGTTGCTAGGTGGTAGATTGGGGGAACAGTGAGTAACAACCCGACAACGGCGCACAGGAGGAGAATTTGTCTTTGGGAGAGCCGGCCATGACTCTGTTACATCATCAACACCAGGTGCTGGTGTTGGTGATGTATACAGATTCGTCCGCTTGGAAGTGGTAGGCGAGGGTGTGAAGGTGGTTGGTGACCGTTGTCGTTTGTTAGTCATTGTTGAATGATAACCTGAACCTGTACTCGGTGTGGCCACCGGTGTTGGTAGAGACATCACTCTATTTTGCTTATCACTAGCTATTTCTGCCAAAAATTTCCAAAAATTTGTGATTGTCGTTGTGGCCAATTTATTTCCAAAATTTTGCCTACCCCATTTCAATGCTATGCCTTTGGCTCTGTCTAGATCAAGAATTACATTAGATTCGGCCACTTTTACCTCTGCCTTTAATTTGTCCAATTTGCTTCGATAATGGTTGATTAGATTTTCTAAGCAGCTATGAGCCCAAATTTGGTTTATCATGCTGGTCGATTTCAAAAATTCGTCATCTCGTAAGGCAGGGTAGAAAAACGAGTTCATCTCCTCCATTTTTGGTGTCTGTCTGTCTGTCTGTCTGTCTGTCTGTCTGTCTGTCTGTCTGTCTGTCTGTCTGTCTGTCTGTCTGTCTGTCTGTCTGTCTGTCTGTCTGTCTGTCTGTCTGTCTGTCTGTCTGTCTGTCTGTCTGTCTGTCTGTCTGTCTGTCTGTCTGTCTGTCTGTCTGTCTGTCTGTCTGTCTGTCTGTCTGTCTGTCTGTCTGTCTGTCTGTCTGTCTGTCTGTCTGTCTGTCTGTCTGTCTGTCTGTCTGTCTGTCTGTCTGTCTGTCTGTCTGTCTGTCTGTCTGTCTGTCTGTCTGTCTGTCTGTCTGTCTGTCTGTCTGTCTGTCTGTCTGTCTGTCTGTCTGTCTGTCTGTCTGTCTGTCTGTCTGTCTGTCTGTCTGTCTGTCTGTCTGTCTGTCTGTCTGTCTGTCTGTCTGTCTGTCTGTCTGTCTGTCTGTCTGTCTGTCTGTCTGTCTGTCTGTCTGTCTGTCCGTCTGTCCGTCCGTCTGTCTGTCTGTCTGTCTGTCTGCCCGTCCTTCCGTCTGCCCGCCAACCGGCCCGCCCGCCCGCCCGCCCCCCGCCTGCCTGCCTGCCTGCCTGCCTGCATGTCTGCCTGTTGGTCTGTATGCCTGTCTGCCTGCCTACCTAGATGCCTGCCTGGTAGACACTTTGAAAACAAGCTTGATGTAAGCTGTTTTTGCTACACATGACGGCTTTCAATGTAAAACTATCTTCTCATTCAAAATATCATACACGATCTTGACGCAGAAATTTTCCTTCAGCAGAAAGTGACATACATGTTTCAGTTTTAAATATTAAGTACGTTGACCCCCATACGCATTAGTATATTCAATTCCTTTAAAAGACCCGATGATCTCGTACTAGTTAGCTCAGATTCGAGGTATTCATTCAAACCTTCGATGTAATATTAACTTATGCTTTAGGCGTAAATAGTGAGGTTTATTCAATTGAAACACATGCCATTGAAATTATGTTTTCAATTTATCTTTCATGTCCTAGGCACCCCACCAACTATACGTATTCCACCACATGCCTTACTTAATACACCATCCACTTCACACCATCACACCATCACGTATCCTAACAACTCACCATCGACAAGGTATCGTCTCTGCTCATCCACAAAGCACATCCTCATTCACGCTTCCTCTCTGCTCATCCACAAAGCATATCCCCATTCATGATTCTCCTCTGCCCATACACATAGCTCATCCTCAATCACTCATTCTCCCCTGCATTCATACAACCCAACGTCAGTCATGCTTCCTCTCAGGCTAGCCACATATTCCATTCTCAGTGATCCTTACTCTTTGCCCATCCTCACAACCCATTCACAGTCACACCTTTTTTCTATCTAATTACACAACACCCTCAAACAAATCTACTCTCCATCCATCCACATAGCGCATCCTCGGTCACGTCTCCTCTCCATCCATCCACACAACGCATCCTCGGTCCCGTCTCCTCTCCATCCATCCACACAACGCATCCTCGGTCCCGTATCCTCTCCATCTATCCACACAACGCATCCTCGGTCAGTTCTCCGCTCCATCCATCCACACAACGCATCCTCGGTCGCGCCTACTCTCCATGCATCTACACAACGCATCTTCGGTCGCGTCTCCTCTCCATCATTCAACACAGTGC
>JAVVLW010003238.1:72500-75000 GCA_034401795.1 Chaetoderma sp. LZ-2023a | reverse complement strand
GGGCATTGACGCTATGCGATTTATGAACAGAAAGAGGTACTACAGCCTAAACTGTCAACTGGTTTGTAACCACAAGTTACAACTTACAAATGTTGTATCCAGATGGTACGGCTCGGCACACAATTCTAGAATATTCCAAGAATCGCGTCTTTTCAGGAAATTTGAAGGAGGGGGAAATCCGTGGCATTTTAGTTGGAGATCCGGCCTACACATGCAGCACCTACATGCTAACACCCATACGCCAGCCTGCAACTGAAGCGGAGCGACGGTAAAACCAGGCTCAAAGAAGAACGAGATGCGCCATTGAAAGAGCGTTTGGAATATTGAAAAAACGCTTCCACTGTGTTAGAGACAGAAACAGCCTTCGATGTTCGGTAAGCAAATATAACGCTTAAGCTAAGTAGACCACCACCACCACCACCCCACCCATCCCACCAACACCAATACCACCACCACCACCACAACCAACACCACCACTACCACTACCACCACTACTACCACCACACCACCACCACCACTACTACCACCACCACCACCACAAACACAACCACAACTACCACCACCAGCACCACTATCACTACCACCACTACCACCACCACCACCACTACTACCACCACCACCACCACCACCATCCATCCATCCATCCATCCATCCATCCATCCTTCCATCCTTCCATCCTTCCATCCTTCCTTCCTTCCGTCCGTCCGTCCGTCCGTCCGTCCGTCTTTACATTGAACAAAAACGCATTGGCACAGGAATTTAATTAAAAATTTCTTTGCCTAAATTTGTCCTATCGAGACCAAGTTTAGATTTACTTAGAGTGGTCCCCCCTTGAGATTAGTTGGGGTAAAGTGAATTAATCAGTAGGTCGCTTTAACAGGTAAAGGCTGGGATTGATCCTACATTATAGAGAAATCACACACACGAATGCACACACATACACATACGCACGTACATACGCACGCACGCACGCACGCACGCACGCACGCACGCACGCACGCACGCACGCACGCACGCACGCACGCACGCACGCACGCACGCACGCACGCACGCACGCACGCACGCACGCACGCACGCACGCACGCACGCACGCACGCACGCACGCACGCACGCACGCACGCACGCACGCACGCACACATCTGAACGAGTGCACGAATGCATGCAATAATACATGCACACAGTAATACATGCACGAATGCACGCAATAATGCATGCATGAACGCATGCACGAACGGACGCACGAATGCATGCACGCACACACCCAGGCACTAATGTACTCACGAATTAATGCACCCACACCCACATACACACGCACACATACACCCACGCAAGTATAGATGCACACACGTACGGATGTACGAGCACACACCCATACACACATACGAACAAACGTCCGGACGTACGAACGAACGAACGAACGCACGAACGAACGAACGAACGAACGAACGAACGAACGAACGAACGAACGAACGAACGAACGAACGAACGAACGAACGAACGCACGAACGAACGAACGCACGAACGAACGAACGAACGAACGAACGAACGAACGCACGCACGCACGCACGCACGCACGCACGCACGCACGCACGCACGCACGCACGCACGCACGCACGCACGCACGCACGCACGCACGCACGCACGCACGCACGCACGCACGCACGCACGCACGCACGCACGCACGCACGCACGCACGCACGCACACTTTTGCAGACACAAAATTAAAAGATGTCCTACGGATATGATTTCATGTTGCCCCACCATTGATTTTGGTTGGGATTAGATTTATTTAAGAATAGGTAGGGAGGGATGAAACCTTGTCATTGTTATCAGGAACTATAAGGTCTAACTTTGATCTTACTAGCAAATCGTTCAGGTTTGGATTTCTATTGTAAGCTATTACTGGTCGTGCTTTGATCGGTTCCTTTAATTTAGATTGCAACTGTGAATATTCGACTTTCATGGTTTTCGCTAATTCAACATTACGTCTATTGTATATGAGTTGAAATGGGATAATTTTGTTCTTTTGTGATATTCCCGAATCTACATTTATTCCAAATGGTGCTTTTGTTTGGAGTGTTCTAATCCAATGGCCCTCTCGGATTTTGCGAAACGAACTCGTTTCTTCCTCACTATCGAAGGTCGGAATCTGTTCTATTGGCATGATTTCAAAATGATGTTCAACTGAATGATCCGGAAGTTGGAAATGTTGAGCAATTGGCGTATCTGCTGAGGTGTTAATATCAGAAACGTGGCGTCTAGCACGCACTCTAAATGCATTTTTTGTTTCACCAACATATTGTTTCTGGCAAAGGGCACAATTGATTAAATAGACTACATTCTCAGAATCACAATGCATATTAGTTCGGATATGATATTCATTTTTTTTTGAAAGCTCAGGAATGTTTGTTGGTTTACAATATAGTTGTTTACTTTGCATCTATTTTTGTCGCATTTAGAAACTGATCCATCGCACATGATTGGTTTATTGTGTTTAATT
>JAVVLW010003238.1:0-62500 GCA_034401795.1 Chaetoderma sp. LZ-2023a | reverse complement strand
TAGCTGAGGGTAGCAACTCAATAAAATGCCAAGCCCTTTCGTAAATCAGTGTCTCGGTCGCTCGTTCAGTCGGTCCATCGTCCACCATCCTGTGTCTAAAAAACTTTCTCATCTGATTTAGCTCAAATTTTAAGACAACGCACGAATTCGACGCTCAATCGGATCGCCAGACTCTTGCCATAATCTGGATAAAAGACCCATGTTCCGGATCGGATCAATTTCTAGATCTATAGGATTTTCTGTAACAATGGGCCTTTCCATTTTTAGCTATGTCCCGCCCATCACTAGCTACGCTCCACCCACAGCTCGCCGTGTTTGGATTGATCGATCCCCGAATGCCCTAGCTATCAATTTCCTGAAAACTAGACAGGGAAGCTGTTGAATATTTTGTAACTAATTAGACTGGGTGCTGTTGCTGCCATAGGCAGCAACAGCGCCCAGTCAAATTAGTTTCAAAATATTCAACAGAATATTTATTAAATAGTAAAAGCAAACAATTTGTACAACAGCCCATAGACCGTCATCAAATATGCGTTCGTGACGTACTTATCGACGTCATTCATTATGATGTCATTGTACACACCACGCAGTTCATTATGACGTCATATGATGGGTGGGTACTCTGGAAAGGTGAATTGCCCCAAGTTGGCTCACATATTAACACACGAAATGATGCGACCATGCATTAGGATTCCCTAACTTTTACTGCTATCTAAAAGAAACAAAAACACGGGAAATCCGAAACCCGGCCACAGCTACCGAGATTCTACCGACATAGTTGTATCACGTACCATTTTGTTATAAACCATTTCCAGGTACTTGGATATTCAGCGGCAAGGGACTTCCGCGCAGCTTCCGGCAGTATATTCGTACCTTTGATGCGCCAGCCCAGCAAATCCTCATTCATTCCCGTCTGAACACGACAGAATCCAAGAATGAACAACTCATTACAGGTAACCTTGGAACAGTAAAATTTTAATATAATGTCATGATATGTTGCCAAAGACGGATTAGGCCGACTTGGTGCCCTTAACCGGTGGGTCAAGGAAGGAATCGATGCTCCTGATACTGCTACTGCTACTGCTACTACTACTACTACTACTACTACTACTACTACTACTACTACTACTACTACTAGTACTACTACTACTACTACTACTACTACTACTACTACTACTACTACTACTACTACTACTACTACTACTACTACTACTACTACTACTACTACTACTACTACTACTACTATTACTACTACTACTACAACAACTACTACTAATAATAATAATGATAATAAAAATAATAATAATGGTTATTTATTGAGGGTTAATCTTCAAGTACACGGCCTGATCTAACAGAGGCCCTCATTAACATATATACAAATTTATACATCTATGTTCACACAAAGAAATTCTGACCTCCTACTACTACTACTACTACTACTACTACTACTACTACTACTACTACTACTACTACTACTACTACTACTACTACTACTACTACTAAATGTAATAAATTTGTTTCATGTGTGTTAAAATGTGGAATATTTTGAAACTAATTTGACTGAAAACTTGTGATGCCTAGCTTCTCGTAAAATGGTTTTCAAAATATGCAACAGCTTACTTATATTTTAACTGTAAACCTGAAATATTGCGTTTACAGGTTCAAATAGGTAAAAAGCGATAATTGTTTTTGGTTTTGGTGCCCCCACCCCACCCATCCCTACTTTTCTGTGTCCTGAATCTGTAGCCTCATTGACCATTACCATAATCCAGCACTGTGCGTAGTCTACTATCCACAGCCTTGTCATTGTCCCCAGCAAACCCGTATATATATCAAGAGACCCTTTAATCAGCAAGCCTTCTAAGGAGAAAGGGAATTTCCCTAAGTAAATATTCATTTGCAGGCCATGAGAAAGCGTTAGCTCTTGAATTTACACCCAAAAAATAATTTTTTCACTAGCTGGTTCTTTTGAATGTACCACACTACAACCACTAGTGCACGTTAGGAGCACCACTGAAGAAATCCCACCATGGCATGATCTTCTCCGTCGAATAACAACTCCTCTTTTCTTGTCAAGCCCTTGGCTCTCACGGAATCTCTGTCGAATTGACAACTCCAGTTTCCACAAAACCATGGCTTTAGATCACTTTAGATTGTAGCAGTGCCTAGACATGATCGAGATTACCTAAACTCTTTCCTCATTTTGTTATATAAGAGCATTCTTGGACCTAGTGGAGGATTCGTTAGACTTTGCTATGGTAGAGGATCTCACATAATCGAACTGACGGCGTCCTTCGGCAGCCGCCGATGCCTTAAACCACAGAAAACCCTAAGATCGCTTAAACTACCAACATGTGCTGGATCCCCTTAAATTGCTAGAGTTAGGAACACATAGAAGGATTGCATCAGGACGACTCCAGAGAACATCGGATCAACCAGGTGGCAACCATCAAACATAATTGTGAGACGCAAAGAGTTACCCCTCCTTGACTGCACACTAGAGTAGAAACCATGCCCCTGTTTCAACCTTAAGTGGACCCTAGCCTACCTAAGCTAAACCACCAGGACCAACGACCTTATAATGACCGATTAACACCTTATAAACTGGCTGAATATTTAGTGACTGCTAGCAAAATAATGACTGCTGGAAGAATTTCCGCTGTCACTCCCCCTATCCTGAACCAAATCACGAACCTCCAAGTCAGAGTTAGTACCCGAGAGAGCCACTCTTACAGGCGCTTCCATCTCCTGAACAGCAACCTAAGCTAGAGCGACTCTACGTCTGATGACAAGGACGCAAGTTTCTCTTCTCGCCACCCCTCCTGCGCACATCTTTCGGCCAATGGAAAATACTGTGCATGAGGTTATTAAAAACAGCTTAGCCAAGAGACACCTATTCTCGCGACTTCACTCTTGTCCTCCTCTCCTCTGCCACCATACTAGCATCCCATGAGAGAATCCCCTAAAGAACCGAATACAGGTTATGGAGGTCGAAGATCACCTATGGCACTTTTCGCCTCATGAATGTGCCCTTCTACGAGTACGTTCGTCTACACACTCCTCACATGTGCCTCCCGTTCTCTGCGGATAACCTGATCACCGACCTGGGTGAACACTTCAAACCTGTGAGAAGCACCCGCCTACCTACACCAGTCGAGAAAAGAGACACAACCGCCATGATGGTGGCAACTCCTGACTCTGACCGACCACAATTGAGCAACAGCAGAGAAGAAGTCAACGCACCCTCTAGCGAGGGCGGTCCAGTGACCCAACTTCAACACCTAGAAGCTGCATGCCATGTCGGGAATGCTCGACTGGACCCATGTGTCTCCAAGGACCAGAAAACGTTTTTGAGGGAGCCCTGAAGAAGTGACGCAAGTCCCGAGGAATACGATCGAGAGCCACCAGGAAGGTCTCCTGGCCATGGAGGATCTCCGACTGACCGTCCAGGACAACTTTCTCGACGACCGCATGCCCGGTCCCATCCGACGATACCACACCGGGCTTTGACAGCTGGGGATCAGGTGCAGACCGGTGGCCACCCGGCAACATTATGTCCCATACAGGTGATACATTCGAATCGATCAGCGCATTGCTGGCAGGCTGGCAGATATTGAAAAAAGTGAATCGGTGTGTATTTTATGAAATATTGACACGTGTGTGTGCGATCTATTTATGCAAAGTTATACGAGTCGTGTCATGCACACTCTAACTGGCTCGCTGCTGTAAGCCACCAAACAATAATTTCACTTGGCAAAAACACTTGACTTGCTGACTTCTTTAGCTACCTACAACTTTTAGTCCAATTGTTTTCACAATATTTATCAGGTTCAGAGATATAGTCCTTTGAGTACATCTCGTCTGCAAAAACTCAGCAGCCAGCCGGTTATTGTCTGCTTAAGATTTTCATACTAAGTTGACTGGAAGTTGTTGCTGCAATGGACCATTCCAGTTTTAGCTATGCCCCGCCCATCTCTATCTAGGCTCCACCCACACCATGCTCTTCTTCGAATCGATAGATCTCTGAACTCCCTGACTATCAATTTCCAGAAAACTATACAGGTAAGCTGTTGAATATTTTGATATTAATTTCATTTGGTGCTGTTGTGTCAGACTATTAAGCGTTAAAGACGGGCTTACCCGAATCATTCATGACGTCATGATTATGACCTCAGCATACACGTCGCGTAAATGAAATGGATTCATGAATAAGCACCAACAACCACAAGTCAAATTAGATGTAAAATATTCAACCCGCAACGTTTAAAATGAGTAAAAAATTGGACGGATCCTAGCTACAAATGGGCGTGGCTCCTCTTATTATTTGTGCACGTTTTTTGTTCCCAGGCGAGGGCAGTCCACCGTCGCTCTATAATCTCATTCACTGGCAGCGGATACCTCAGAATGCTGGTTTATCGTTTCCGAAGAAAACCAACATCGATTGTCTGGCACATCTTCAGCCCGACGCAAAACTGATACTTCTTCTCAGAAATCCAACCGAGAGGTACGAATTCACCTTTCCAGAGTATCCATCTATTAATCTGACATCATATGATGTCATAATTAGCTCAGCTAAGGGGTGGTGTGTAGGATGACGTCATAATCATTACGTCATACACGACTCTATTTGGCCCGGCTTTAACTCTTAATGGTCCGACACGTTGTACGAATTGTATGTCTCTACTATTTAATCATAATTTGACTGAACAATGTTGCAGCAATGGACCATTCCAAGTTTATACATCCATCATATGACGTCATAATTAACTACGTGACGTATAAGATGACGTCATGAATGGCTCGAGATAGTCCTTCTTTAACGCTTAATAGTCCGACACGTTGTACGAATTGTGTGACTTTAGCATTTAATAAATATTCGGTTGAATATTTTGAAACTAATTTGACTGGACGCTGTTGCTGCCATAGGCAGCAACAGCGCGCAGTCAAATTAGTTCCAAAATATTCAATAGGTTACCTGCATAGTTTTCTGGAAATTGATAAGAGATCGATCGATCCTACTGAACACGAGTGAGGTGTGGGTGGGGCTTAGATAGAGATGGGCGGGGCATAGCTCAAAATGGAAAGCTCCATTGCGTCATTATCTACGCGTGTAACTTTTATTCAGTCTTCAGCCAACATCTACAACTCATTGCGCTTACTATAGTTTAATGTTAACTGGAACACTGGTACATGTTCCGGTTACCGTTAAACAGTAGTAAGCGCAGTGCATTGTGGGAAGTTGGCTGGAGACCGAATATGATTTTTCATCGTTGATGTTCATGAAATAGACACCATAATAAAATAGACACTTCTGCGAAGCATCGGTGCCCGGGATGCGTCAGTCGTTGTTTTAATTGGTCAATTTATGTAGGTTCTCACTCCCAATAGTCAAGTAAAATCTTTCTTTTTGAATATTACACGGGTGTTCGTATCAAGAAATGTGAAACGGGCTGAAAGCCGTGTTTATATGATAAATTATTTGAAACTATTAACGCATAGATTTCGTATATACTAGCTCGATCGCTCACGACCCTCTCAAAAGCGCAAAAGCGGCATTTCAGAGTGCAGCATTATCTCACCGGATGTATAGTCTCCCAAATAATATGTTCTTGCTACTAAACCAATACAAGTTTATTTCTGATAAAAATATGTAAATTTGCGTCTGTTCAATTTCTCTTCAAATTAGAATTTAGTGATTTTTGACGGCTATAATTATATGCAGGTAATTGTCTGCGTCAGCCAGTCAGTGACTACCCGGTCATGCGCAATTGCGACTTACTAAACTCGCGTCACCAGCGGGCGCGACAACTAGCACCACCTATCTTGGCAGATAATCTCACAGAGCCATATCCAGCACCCACACCAACCACCACCAGGGCGAACATTCTGATGCGTAATTTTAAATTGCCGCTACGTGAATATCGTGCATACGATGATTAGTAGACATAAGATATGGATGTGATTAGTACAATTTTGACATATTGCCTACTCGGGAGATGAGAGATAAGTCACGAGTCATGGTATTGCTGGCAGTGTTAATGGACTTTTCCAGTTTATCCCTCAATCATATAACGTCATAATTAACTACGTGACGTGTAGGATGATGTTATAATCCAGCACGACGACTGCAAAAAATTGATCAATAGCACAATACGATCGGATGACACAAATTTGGTTAAAATTAGGTCATTGGTTAAGAAGTAACTAGCATTTTAAAGCAAGGTTTGAGGGACAATGAATGGACTGTTACAATGCCGTAAGATCACTTGTCCGTTCAGACCAGGTGAGCTAAATATCTGCAGTAGCCACACCCATTGTATCCCATATGTGGAAAATATCAAAGGGTGATAACTCTGGAACTCTCGAGATTGAGATCGAATCAGCTTCATTTTCGCAATGCATATATATTAGATGTTAATATGACCATGTTGACCAACGCATGTTTCACTTCGTCCAGAAATGACAAAACGTGCCACTTCTTAATGCTAGATGAACATATGGCCACATGACAGGTGATCGCTATAACTCAGTCAGATGACATGGCTGGGTGCCGCATGACTGGTGATCACTTTGACTCAGTCAGCTGACATGGCTGGGTGCCGTACGACAGGTGATCGCTATAACTCAGTCAGCTGACATGGCTGGATGCTGCATGACAGGTGCTCGCTATAACTCAGGCCGCATGACAGGTGCTCGCAATGCCTCAGTCAGCTGACATGACTCGGTGCTGCATGGCAGGTGATCGCTATAGCTCAGGCCACATGACAGATAATCGCTATAACTCAGGCCGCATGACAGGTGCTCGCTATAACTCAGGCCGCATGACAGGTGATCGCAATACCTCAGTCAGCTGACATGGCTCGGTGCTGGATGGCAGGTGATCGCTATAGCTCAGGCCACATGACAGGTGATCGCTATAACTCATGCCGCATGACAGGTGATCGCTATACCTCAGTCAGCTGACATGGCTGGGTGGCGCATGGCAGGTGATTGCTATAACTCAGTCAGCTGACATGGCTGGGTGCCGCATGGCAGGTGATCGCTATAACTCAGTCAGCTAACATGGCTGGGTGCCGCATGAGAGGTGATCACTATAACTCAGTCAGCTGACATGGCTGGGTGTCGCATGGTGATTGCTATAACTCAGTGATGCATCACAGGTGATCACTATAACTCAGTGCCACATGACAGATGATCGATATCACTCAGTCAGCTGACATGACTGAGCTAGCAATGCACATCAGTAAACTGAGGGATACTCACCGAAGGCATACGTAACAGGGAAAGTCATAAGAGTATGGCCCGGATAAACTTATGAAGGGTAAACGAGATTAGCATAGTTTTAATACATGCACATCTTCTCTGTAACCTGTATGTACATACAAAGTTTCATGATCATACATATAAGTCATAGAACTATGGCTCAGACAAACTTGTAGAGGGCGAATAGACATACGGACGAATGAATGAATGGACGGACCTAGTTTTGGTACCAGCACACCTACCTAAGTTGTATGCACATATCCATGTATGTGGTTTTGCTGACAATTTATCGGCATGGCGAACATTTTCATTGTGCCATACTGGTAAAGCACTGGTAAAGCTGCGTACATGGAAAGCTCCTCCATGAGCTATAGACGAGCTCATGCGTCATCATTCATTGTAGCGAGCAGCAATAAAACAGTTCCATATCCAGCCCACTTTGACATAGGGAACCTTACCATGGGTGTTGGTGACAACTTCGACCATGATGAAGACAACATATCTAGAATGGGGGTAGTCATGGCACAGCAACAGCTTTGTTGCAAGGAGATTTAGGTACTACAACCAGGCACCCAAAAACCTTCTGAAACCAATATCCAACATGGGCCAACAACATTCAATACCAAGTTAAGATGTCAACATTTGAAGCAATTTTTTAAACCTTAATCTTACTACCCTTCCTCATTCAGTGATGGATGAGCTTTTGGATGACATTTGATCGACGGATATAGCCGGCTTGTTTGCAAGATTACACCATTGCGAGTCCGACTATTTGAATGCAAGACTACATGAGCAAACCATGCCAATATGGAGTGTGCTGATCTCTGTCTTGACCATTGAGCACATTCCCCTCACATACCCAGCTAAGCAATATTATACAGTGCACACAGGCATGCAAAATACGTAGTAGATCCTAAGGTACCTAGATCGACACAGCCATGAAATACCTACAGGCGATCCTAGGGTGCATACCTCGAAGCAGAATACTACCTGTGACAAAGGTGTGTATAACATTACCCGATAAAGATATTTGATCTGGCCTGAGGACTTCTAGAACATTATTCTTTGAATGCGGTCGTTCCATATGACAAAGGTGAAATTTGGATGTATTGGAAACATTTTAAGCGGAGCGGTGCAGAAAACATCATCATAGAGTTCCATATTTAGAATGTTATCGAATCTGTCCTTAGTAGGAAACCCTACGTGAGATCATTGAATGGACTACAGTTACTTAAAGAGGCATTTGTTTGGCTGCGAAAGATACAATTTTTCAAGCAAGATGGAAAGATTGCAAATATACTATAGCAGATGAAAGTCAATGTGGCAGACAAGTCTTGCACTGTATGTCTCGGCCTACTAATATAAGGCAATATCCATGGGAGCAGTGAAGAATTAGTTTGTGACTTTAGCCAATTTTAAATGACAGACTGAAACATTTAAATATTGCAACACTTTCATACAGGCCATGTTCCACCTAGAACACCTCACCTTAATTGACCATGGAGGTAATTGGACATTACAACTCCAGGCAATCCATTCTTTGCCACAAATCTTTGCTGCTTTTGCCTCAACATTGCTTTCCGTGGTCCTCTTTATCTTTAGAGAAGGTGCAGAAAATTCGGGAGACAACGCCAGAATTTTACCATGCTTATATCGATGGAAAGTTTGTAGTGAAACGTACCTAAGGACATAACAAAGCAATAAGAGCCGATATGGCACTAAAACAAACAAGCTGCAAGTCCAGAACATGTTCCTCAAACATCACCGGCAGTTCCAGAGATAAGCATTGTCTAGCAATGTGGGCACTAATATATGAAACACTTCTAATCTCCAACCTGCATTGGGAGCTGAGTCGAATGAGTACAGCATCAAGAAGGCAAGAATATAATTTGAGCAGAGAAACATCCAATCTATTTTAGAAGTAATTCAGAGAAATGAGAACCGCGTCAGAGGTCGAATGAAAGATCATATACTTCACAATATCCAGACACAATAGGTAACGAGAGAAGAGATAAGAAGACAATTACTGGACGTCAATGTCATCTGCTAGTCAGTCTATGACGGACTGAGAAAAGATAGTTTTATTGGAAGATCAATTAAATTTTCCAGCACAATTCATAGAAACAACCTAAAAGGATTCATGTCCATCCGCAAAATTGCCGCAGCAACGGGGACAATGTGAACCATCCACAAAGGCAAACAGATTCAGCGACTGCTGGAAATAGCAAAAGCAAGGGTAATGACAATGGCTGAACTTCCGGAGAACGATGTGACACCATGGTCTTATTCTGTTAACAAAAAAATGTCTTTTAACCGAGGTAACAAAAATCAGCATCGGCTAGGAGTCGGTGAAACACTTGGAGAAAGAGGATTCGTTTACGCTGCAAGTAATGGACACATTGAATACAACATAAATTGTGAATGCAATGGCAAATGTTAAAAAATCAGTATCAATGAGCTTCACAGCATCAGCATATTCTGTGATGCAGTGTTGAAATACAGCAATATTTTATCCAAAGGAGACAAGAGAATAGATCACGTGCTTGATTCATACATGGTGTAGTGTATAAAGGATTCCGAGCGACGATGACGGGAAACAAAGTCACTAATAGAACTTCACACCATCAATCGGCGGATAGCATATCCTGTGAAAATCATGTGGTTTTGGGTCGCCAGTAAAAATAAAGAAATGCTAGAACTATTACTACACCAAGAAGCCATAAAACAAGTGCATGACTCACCATGCCTAGCACCACTAGTAAGTCATATTAGCGGAGAGACCATGATTCCTTGCTATACAGTCAATGCGTGTATGTGAGCTGAAAATTGCTGTAGAGGAGGCAAATGTTCGAACAGTCCCTCATGCAATGCGTGCCATCTCAAACATGGCATCGACAGGATAAGGATAAAGGTACTATCATCTGAATGATAGCAATGCCTATCATTCTTATGATGTACTAATGGAATGACTTGCATTCTTCTGGGCTTCAAAAACTTTGGTTCAAAGCTGGTGTCCGTGAATCTACCAGGTTCATTCCACTACATACTCTGGCAACCTGCATATGACTAGATCTTTGCCAAGTACTACCTGCAGTACACGCGTTAACTGGCTGTGAGTACACCAGTAAATGTAAGTCGGAGGCAAACATTCTGCCCTGAAGACCTAATTCACCTTTCCAAAGTACCCACCCATCATATGACGTCATAATGAACTGCGTGATGTGTACAATGACATCATAATGATTGATGTCATGAATGATGTCGATGGGTACGTCACGAACGCATATTTGAAGACGGTCTATGCGTTGTTGTACAAATTGTTTGCTTTTACTATTTAATAAATATTCTGTTGAATATTTTGAAACTACTTTGACTGGACGCTGTTGCTGCCATAGGCAGCAACAGCGCCCAGTCAAATTAGTTGCAAAATATTCAACAGCTTCCTTGCATAGTCTTCAGGAAATTGATAGCTATGGCATTTGGGGATCGATCAATCCCAACACGGCGAGGTGTGGGTGGTGCTTAGCTAGTGGTGGGCGGGGCATACCTAAAAATGGAAAGGTCCATTATATCTGCGAAATTTCGGCCCGACCCCTTCTATGTCATCCAAGATGGCCGCTGAAGCATTCGATTGTTGCCCTAGATAATGTTCCATGAGTTTCGAATCACTCCGCCAAGCAGTTTCAGAGTTTATTAAAAAGCATTTGCAGAGATCTATTTTTGAAGATTTGCCACTGGAATGACTGGTTCTATAATAGAGTCAGTTATTCCAGTGGTAAAGCCTTTAAACATATTCTTCTCTTGGTCTACGTATAGACATTTTCCATAAGAAAATTGAACAAGTTTGAGTCTTAAACGGTTAAAAAAAGTTGGTGGACAGGCGGTTGCCATGCTATGCGCTTTCAGACCAGGTGAGCTTATAATTCAATGCCCATAATATAATGGAGGAATCCTTTTTTTAGCTATGCCCCGCCCATCTCTAGCTAAGCTCCACCCACGCTTTGCCCGGGTTCTGATCAATCGATCACTACACTATCTGATTCTCAAATGTCCAGAAGACTATACAGTTTGGTTTGTTGAATATTTTGAAACTAATTTGACTGGCTGTCGCTCCATCTGATAGCAACACAGCCAGTCAAATTTCTTTCAAAATATTCAACAACATCTTTTTAAATAGTAAAGACATACAATTCGTACAAAGCAAAGTACCCATGGTACAACGCAACAGGCAAACAGCTTTGGAGAAGCATAACTTTAAGATTGAACAATAAAGCCTCACTGCGTGGTAGCAGCCAGCAGTACAATGACTCCTGGCACACCAAGTCTGACCGAAAGGCATTTTGGTTCAAACAGAAGCAAAATTCAAAACCTGAAAAAAGTAGAAACATTTTCAAAATCAAGTATATTAGTATGATGCAGACCACACTTAAGCAGCCTATAGAGCGAATCAAAACATTTTATCTAATTTGTATAAGTCTTTGCTAATTAAATTGTAATTTGAAAAAAACTTAATAAGAAGAACCTAGATGCATATCAGCCCTAATCAGAGTCCTAACCCAGTAAAAATATGTCAAAATCTATTCCTTTTTAATGCAGACTAGACATGGGATCATTGCATAAAATGAATCTGTGAGGTTTTAATCAAATCAGATAAATCCTTGTTTACTAAATTGTCATTTGAAAAAAGTTTAATATGGATTAAAATGGACCATGAAATAATCCAAATTCAAACACGGTAAAAGTATGGAAGGATTTAGAAAATCAATTTCATTCTGATGCAGACTAGCTCTTATCAGCATATAGCACCAATCTGCAAAGTTTTATGCAAATCGGGTAACCCCTTGTTGATGAAAATGTTGTTTGAAAAAACATAACTGTAGCAAAAATCCTTAACCTGAAGGCATAAAATTATCTATGTTTAAAAGCAGAAAAAGAATGAAAAATTTTGAAAATCTATTTATTTTGATACACACTAGTCCTAATGATCATATAGAATACATCAAGTTTTATGGAAATCCGATAACTCTGTACAGTGTGTAAATTCCCATTTGAAAATAACTTAATCAAGGTTAAATATTTTCATAAAAGTCCAAACTGTGTAAACATCTGGGAAAAATTTAGAAAATCTATTTCATTTTGATACATACTAGGCGGTCTAATCATTGTATAGAACAAATATGTAAGGTTTAATCGATAACTCTTTAGTGAGTAAATTAACATTTGAAAAAACACAAACTTTAATGTTGACGCCGCCGCCGCCGCCGTCGTCGTCGTCGTCGCCTTCGCCGTCGCCGCTGCGGTCGTCGGAGCGGGAAAAATGAAACCTATGTATAGCTTCCTGCTTCGCAGGCGAGACAAAAATGGAACCAGATGCCTGTTTTGACTGACTACACCATCGGTGATGTTGGTGTTTTAGGTTTAACTTTGGCCGACTCAGCTCATAACGCGCCATTCATGTTCTCGCTAGATAACCCCCGCCCCCACAACCCCCACCCCCACTAACGGGTGCGAGAGCCACACTTCTATTTTTAGATTGGATAACTCGCGACCGAGTTTCGTAACTCCAACAGATATACTATTTCAAAATAAATAATACTATCGTCTTACTTTTTGACGATTGATTATTTTTGATACACACATTCCATACAAACCGAAATAAAAGATGGCATCTATCATAGGCATTTTTCAACCTGTAACAATAATTCCTGGTTCGTGAGCGAACCAGGCGATAATGGGATATGAATAAAATTGTAACAAAGCAGTTATGAAATCCTGTGTGTACAGGGCTCGCAGGCGTTAAGGCTGTACGGAGAGACTCACGTTCGGCTTTGCGCACGGGTATTAATTGCAGGAAGATGATGTATTTGCATTTCAGTAGTCACGTGTAAATTATTTAATTACTAAACGCTGCAAGACAGCCCTATGGTAGCCGTAATATGTACTGGGTTTCTGATTCTAAATCATGGTTGCCCTCATACCAAGGCTTGTCTAAAATTCTCTTAGAATGTGTCTAGAAGTCGGGAATTAGTTACTGCATTTTAACGAAAAATCGCAATATGTAACCCCGGATTTACGGACTCGTCCACCAATGAAATTTGTCTGAATTCGGGTTTATATATGCAATAGCCTAACCATATTCGTACTGTATTAATGTGTTAACAACTTGTAGTTACTAATCTTATTGCATATTTTCGTAACGATATTGTACACCGCCGTACGCCTCCGTGGGAATGTGCGTTTTGTGCGTGCGCTTTTGCATGTGTGCGTGCGTGTGAAAGTGTGTGTGCGTGCGTATGCGTGTGTGTGCGTGAGTTGGTGCATGCGTGCAAGCGTGTGTGCGCACGCGCAGGAGTGCCTGCGCGTGGGATTGCGTCTGCGAGCATGCATATGATTGCGTGTGAGTTCGTGTGTGTATACGAGTGTGCATGTGCGTATGTGTATGCTTTGGTGGTGTGCGTTCGAGTGTCTGGCACGTGCGTGTCTGCGCGCGTGAGTGCGTTTATGTGTGGTTGAGCGGATGTGTGTATAAATTATTGGAAGATCAGAGTTAAATGTTAATATATAGGCTACAGCCATAGTATACTTAAACTTATGTATTAATTGAATTTTATATGCGGCATCCGTCATGTATATATTGTGTTCAATGTGCACTCAAGGGCCGATGGCCTATTGTGGAAATAAATATCTATCTATATATTACGAATTTACGCTCACGGCCCGACTCCTAAACACTTCTAAGAGAATGATGAATGATGACGATCGCGAGTTGTCCTGGTGAGAAACTGTAAATTAGCAGTCCCATAAATTCCGACCATGATGAAACATGAACAAAATATTTTTAAATCATTTTGATGACCTAAATCTAAATACCCCTAAATAAACAAAAACAATTTAATTGATTCCTATTGCAGTTTGTCCTGGGTTAAACGCACTTTCACAGGACTACGGTACATCTAATAAAAAGATGTGAGTTAGTAAGAAATGTTCTGTTGAATATTTTGAACACAACTCGATTGGAAGTCATTGCTGGCTTATTCACATCAGAATGCTTGAAAATAAAATTGTTAAAATTGCATACCTTTAGAGGCTTAACTGCCCCCACCCCCTTTTCGCAACAGCGCCTGAAAGCGCCCAGAATGCAACTCATATCATTTAACCGTTTTATTTCCAAAAAATTTTACACAAAATTATAATGTTTGCAGAACCAGTGAAGACTATTTTTCTAAATTTACCACTGAAAATTACAAAACATAGCTTTCTGCCCTCAAGACAACTACAGGGAATGTGTTTGACCAGGTTGAAAGGGGAACTTGTTAGGAAAATCCGATTTTTTTATTAGCCAGCGTCCATTTGAGAATCGTATTTTTGAAAATTTACCACTGGAATGACTGGATCGGTTACCGAGCCAGTCATTCCAGCGGTAAATTTTCAAAAATACTATTCTCTTGGCGTGTAACTGGACATTCTACCTGGACAGGTTGTTCTGTATTTTAGTTTAAAAAATGACTACCTTATGTGCAGCAATAACCCATTTCTAAGAATACCAATCTGACATTTTTTATAATCAGTTATTATATATTTATTATAATCTAAATCCTGATGACCCCCACAATATGACCACTATAATTTTAGTACTTTGTTATTGAGATGGCGGTACAATAACAGTAATAATTTTGTCATTACTAATTATGAAGTACGTGTAAATAATAACTGTAGCTTTCATAATAATTCTAAGTTACTACTACTACTACTACTACTACTACTACTACTACTACTACTACTACTACTACTCCTACTACTACTACTACTACTACGACTACTGCTGCTGCTGCTGCTGCTGCTGCTACTGCTAGTGCTATTGATGCTGCTGCTGCTGCTGCTGCTACTACTACTACTACTACTACTACTACTACTACTACTACTACTACTACTACTACTATACTACTACTACTACTACTACTACTACTACTACTACTACTACTACTACTACTACTACTACTACTACTACTACTACTACCACTACTACTACTACTACCACCACTACTACTACTACTACTACTACTACTACTACTACTACTACTACTACTACTGCTACTACCGAAAGCACAAACAGTGGTTATATAACTAGATAAATACCAAAATATGTAATTATGAATTGATATATAATGTCTGATCGCCATAACATTTATAATTTCTGTAAATTCATATTCCCCATATGCCATTATGTGGCCTGGGGGTGTAAATAAAATAATCTGAAATAATCTGAATCTAAAAACCATTGCAGTGACAATTTCTTGCAGGCTTGACCACTAAAGGTTAAGGTAGCACAAGAAAGGTTACATCGTGTGCCTAGATGTATTGAAACGAAATAAATCTTAGTATATGATGATTTCAATACATATAAATTAATATAATATTTTAGTTGTGAATTTGAATTAGGGACTCGTGTCTCTTCCAATTTCACAACTAAAAGAAGTATATTAATTTATATGGAATAAAATCATCATTGTAAAGATTTACTTTACCCTCAGGCAAACAATTGAAGCCTCTAAAAGTGTACAAGTTTAACAATTCTATTTTCAAGTATTCGTGTGTGAATATCCGCCTTTATTACTTTACAGATTGTACGCTGACTACCTATTTCACTTTGCCCATTTCCGCTACTTAAACAGACCGGTGGTGAAATCGACCGAGCACTTTCATACCTGCGTCCTGTCTGAGATTGACACGCTTAATCATTGCGTCAACCGAACACGCTCGCTAAAGGCGTGCTTATATAAAGCACAATTACACATAGAAGCTAAGGTATGTCTTTTGACATTTATGAAAATGTTCTAGAGGTATAATAAATATCTACGCCCATAAGATGAAATATCGTTCCCGAATATCTATCATGAATAATAACTTCGTAGGTGGAATTCCTGCACTCCAGACATTTCGGTAAGATCCGTAGGTGGCAAGTATTTTCAGACATATAACGACTCAATTAGTGGCCGACTAGTTGCTTGTAGTTATAGCTAGTTGTATTGAGTTGTTCCGCGTTGTAAGGAGTTGAGTCGTTTAATGTATGATGGAAAAGGTTAGTTGGCGACTAGTTGCTGACTCAGTCGTTTATGTATACTGTTGCGAGTTGCAAGGAGTTGTTTATTTATTAACCAATCAATAGATGCGATTCAGTCATGTGGTTTTGTAGGATGCAGACATCTAGCAATTTTTTTTTTAAAAAGTCAATAGCAACATCATCCATGCACATATAATTTCTAAACTGCGCGTGCCTAAGTAGAGGAGGGGCGATTTGGTTCACTCTTTTCACACCTTTATTCTTTTGTTACGCTAATTAGGTGTCAATGACGTCATGATTATTGATTTTGACACCTTTCTTTTTCCTTTGATCTCTGCCGCCTATTGAAAAGGTGTGAAAAATGTGAACCAGATCTCCGCTATTCTGATTGGATGTTGGTTGCAGAGGGTGGTTATGTGCCTCTCCCCTCATTAAATCACGAGACTCTCGTCATCCAATAACTTGAAATTAAGGGTAATTAGCGTAATGCTGATTGACAAGGGTTAATGAGGGAAATCAAGGATGATTGACAGGTTACATGTCTGGACCCATCTTTTCATAGGAACTCATTTAATCATGAAGACCCGTCCCCTCGTTAAATCAAGCGATTCCTTCCCTCCAATGAGGTAAGCTTAAGGGTAATTAGCATAATTAATTAATGTATAGCGTAAGTATGATTGACAGGGTGCATGTCTTGCCTCGTCTTTTCCTGGGAACACATTCAATCACGAAGCCCCGTCCCGTCATTAAATCATGTGTCTCCTGGCATCCAATGAGGTGAGCTTAAGGGTAATTAGCGTAGTGACGTGTGACAAGTCTTAATCCTTTAGCGTAAGTATGATTGACAGGTTGCATATCTGGACTCGTCTTTTGTGACTCCTGTCATCCAATCAGGTTAGGTTAAAGTTATGACACTTGAGAATGGTAATGAGTGTAATTAAGCATCGCTTTTATCGAGCCAGGACAAACACACACGGGTTAATGTATTGCGTAAGTATGATTGACAGGGCGCATGTCTGGACCCGTATTTTTTTCTGACTCCTAGACACATTCTAAGAGAATTGTAGACAAGCCTTGGTATGGCGGTAACCCTGACCGAGCCAGTAATTCTAGTGGTAAATTTTCACAAATACTATTCTCTTGGCCTGCAACTTGACATTATTAAGACCATTACAGTGGGAGTTTCTTGCTGGCTTGACCATGAAAGGTTAAGGTGACACAAGAATGGGTAATAGAGGCGGTCTTTGGAACATACGAGTGGATCTTTCGTTTTTGATATGTTGCCTGTTGAAATAGAACTTTGCAGCCTACAGCCAGCTTACGTTTTACGTTTATTACACTCAGGCTACAGAGGTAGCATATAAGGGTACATATTTATAACAGTTACTATGGCGAGTAACGTGATAAAATGTACAGTTGTTACTTATTTTGTCTTGGCATATAAAAGGTATTTATATGTTTTTTGGAGAACTGGCCTGTTGCTTATTGAAAGAAGACCTTTAGCGTTTTCTATCGAGTTATTGTATGATTACTGTATTCTGCGGCTGTAGTAGTAGAATCGTCCTACTGCTGCAATCAGCCCTTCTTCACTTTTGTCCACTTCTTCTTCTTTTCGATCGCTGGTATCACACTTGGAGAGCCGTTCTCAAGATGAAATCTGTGGTTTTCTGCAGTTCTTCCACAGGCCCATACAGCTTTTCAAGAAAAGAGGTTGACAAAGTCCAGATCCCTTCTCTCAGCAGCTGATACGTACTGCAACATTGAAGTATGTGCTGTGGTCTGTTCTGCTTCGCCACAAGGACAAGCGGGCGATGTTGTAAGGTGGAACCGCCTGTACATGTGTTGGTTTAGTCTGTTGTGTCCAGTTCTGAGATGAAAAATGGTCACTTGCTCTGGCCTTGAGAGATGATGGTAGGCATCTTCTGATTGAGGTGTTCTATAGAGTGACTTGCTGATAGTCTTCATCTCTGTATGGGTAACCATGTTTTCTGTCTGATTCTCTTCTGAACCCACCTTTGCCATCTTGTCTACTTCTTCATTTCCTTGGACTCCACAGTGTGAGGGGGTGCACTCCAATGAAATGCTTTTGCCCACTGTGTCTTGTCCTCAACCGAACTCCTTAGCTTCCTCAGGTCCCTTTATGATTTGAGTGTACCCTGTCCTGCTTTCTTGAGGTCACCTCGTAGCACGCTTAGCAGATTTATTCAATGACATTCTCTCCTGGCTTTGTATTTGCTGGCTCCGTGTAGGACGAAGTCCAAGGTTTCCTGTGCTGGTGTGTCTTCTGGCATGCTTAGCATATGGCCAAACATGGACCAGCTTTGCTGGGCTACTTTTACGGACAGCGGTGATGTATTACAATCTTGTATAGTGCATTATGGGACATTATGCTGTCTGGCCATCGGTGTCCAGTGATGGTGGGTAGGCGTTTGAGGTGACATGTCAATGCCCATTTTGGGGAAATCCCAATGTTCGGACATGACTACTGAGGCATGCATGTATTGAGCCCATACAATGTCTGCACAGCTGCATCCACGTTTGAAACCACTTTGCCATGATCCGGCGAAGCAGTTAACCTCTCGGATGCGGCATAGAGTAACATTGGATAGGATTTTCTGTATGCTATTGAGGAGCACAATGGGCCGCAGATTGGCTGGGGGCCCAGGTAGCTTCTTGGGCTTGGGTAGAGTGATAAGGGTGCCTTGGTCTACAGGGTTGATGGTGGTGCATAAAAGCTGAATTGATTAATTGCGTGATTAGTTCTGAGATAATGTCACTTGCATATTTGAAAAGTTCATTGCTCATGCCATCAGGTCTAGATGCACGTCCATTTCTGAGGGCTTTAAGCTAACCTGTTCCTTGGGCCATTCTCGAATCGCCTCGGCTTTGCCCTGGTCAGTGTCTTTCAGAGTTGTGTACAGTGAGTGGTGGTCTGTAGTCAGTAACTCTAAGGGGTCGGGCTACCCGAAACATTTTGTGACAGTCATCAGTGGTAGTGATTTCATCTGCTAGGGAGTCTGCCTGTTGAATAGCAAGATATGTTAAGCATTCACTAATGTTGTGCAGAATGTTATTGCGCTCCCAGCGTAGTTTGGTGCGGTCTTCACTTTGGCCACGTTGATAGACGCACTGCCGTAATGCTTTCTGTGCCGCTGACAGTTTCACTACCAGAGGGTCGTCAGTATACCTAGTTCAGTTGTTTTATAGAACACATATGGTACTGGTAACTGATGATTCCATAGATTTCAATGTTTTGCGTAGGGCTTCGTTTGGATCGGAGCTGACGTCGATGTTAGCTATTTGCTCCCCGAGGGCCTTTTTGTATGATATTTGAGTGTCAGTGTCGCTAGGTTGTAGGTGACTCTACCATCTTGCCTGGTATGACGTTTATACAACAAACGAGTTATTGGTTAGGTAATCTAAAAGAGTAAATCTTTGGTTTTCAGTGCTAAATTTCGTACAATGAAAAGGAAAGTGTAATTCGTCACCTATGCAATTACAGGTATTACACACCCGCTCATTTCTTTCAATTCACCTTTCCAGAGTACCCACCCATCATATGACGTCATAATGAACTGCGTGACGTGTACAATGACATCATAATGAATGACGTCATGAATGACTTATATGAGTACGTCACGAACGCATATTTGAAGACGGTCTATGCGTTGTTGTACGAATTGTTTGCTTTTACTATTTAATAAATATTCTGTTGAATATTTTGAAACTAATTTGACTGGGCGCTGTTGCTGCCATAGGCAGCAACAGCAGCCAGTCAAATTAGTTACAAAATATTCAACAGCTTCCCAGTATAGTTTTCAGGAAATTGATAACTAGAGCAATTGGGGATCGATCAATCCCAACACGGCGAGGTGTGGGTTGACCTTAGCTAGTGATGGGCGGGGCATGGCTAAAAATGGAAAGGTCCATTCCCACACATCTCTTGGCCTCGATGACTAAACTGGTGATTCAATGTTCTGATGTGGAACAGAGTTATAGCGCCGGGATATGGTAACAAAACAAACTATTTTTCAAATACCGAATCACTCGTTATATTATTATAAAACGTTAATCGGCTCGAAATGGAAATTTCAGCTCTATATTTTCATTGGGTTTGTAAACCCAATCTTACCGGCTTAGTGATGTTAGTCTTATTTACGTTTTCCGCATTAAATCGTCGCCGTGCTGACGAAGGGGCGAATATTACATTTTGTAAATTTAGAGATAACACCGCCTGTCGTTTACTGGTGAAATTGACTAAACATTACAGTACGCAAACACGCTGGTTAAGCGACAAATCACAGGCGGTGCGGGCGAATATTGCCTTGACACGTCAACATGTGTTTCACGAACAGGCCAAAATGAAGTATTAATATCGCTAAGTACTGTTGCAATGAGAATTGGAAGAGGCGAAAATGTAGTAAATGCAACGAAATGTACATAACGAACAGGCGAATATTGGGCGAATATGCCAATCTCCCCAGCTTAAAAAAACGTTTCACGAAGAGGCGAATATTTATTTTAGTTAATTACTGCCTTATTAATTAGGTAAACACATAATGGTAATATGTAGTCCGTAGAGCGGACCAAGCGCTTTCTATTGGTATGTCACTTTGAGTAATACATGTCTTTAAGAGTAGCATTATTTGTGATGGTAAATACAGAAAAACCTGAATGCGATTTTCTCAAAACTGTGATTTTCGATATTCACCCCTTCGTCAGCATAGCGACGAAATGTAGTATCAAATTATGTTATTGTTAGTATTTCTTTATCTTTTTCGATCTATTTAAACTTGATATTCTTTGTCTCCGTATACTGTAGGCAGGTATAGTAAAGAATAGACGAAGGCTTTCCATATCCAGCATTCACGATGTCCTCCCAAAATCGAATTATATTACACGGTATTATAATATTTAAAGGGTATTCACCTAATTCTGTATGGATCATATCATTTGGGGTACCTTTCTTCATTTGTAACATAATTTTATAAAATCGTATTTGGCAAATTCAACGGCTTACCTGTATAGTATAGCATCAACGACCTCAACAACTTCAACAACAATAACAACAACAACAATAATAATAATAATAATAATAATAATAATAATAATAATAATAATAATAATAATAGCAAAACAGCAACAATAGCATCACCAACAACAGCAGCGCGCACTCCATGGTACGTAATTTGTTATGACGTCCTATATTCGAGCGACAGAACGAATCCCTCTATCGTCACTGGTAGCGTTAGACACGCGTGTCGGGATCGATTTATATATTTTGAATTCTGAATTACCGTAATCCCATTTTCTAGGTAACTATGTAGGAAAGATGTTGAATATTTTGAAACTGATCTACTGTTTGACGCCTATGACAGCAAAAAACCCAGCGCACAGGCAAAGTATTTTCAAATATTCAATATAATGTTTATTAGGCCCTCTATGTCAACGGCTCCCAGGATGCAACTCATATCAATTAACCGTTTAACCGCCAAGATATTCAAAAACAATTATAATGCTTGCAGGCCAAGGCAAATTACAAAAATAGCCTTCTGCCCCCAAGGCAACAACAGAGAACGTGTTTGACCAGGATGACCAGCAAAGAGGAAAGTGTTAAGCTAGCGTCCATTTGCAGGCCAAGAGAATCGTAGTTTTTAAAATTGACCACTGGAATGACTGGCTCGGTTACCGAGCCAGTCATTCCAGTGGTCAATTTTCAAAACACTATTCTTTAGGCTTTAAAATGGACATTCCTGAGACCCTTGCAGTGGGAGTTTCTTTTCGACTTGACCAATAACGGTTAAGGTGACACAAGAATGGTTAAATAATAAGGCTAAATATAAAATCACGATTATTTTTAAATAATCGACCATGATCACTCAAAGCAATACTCGCGCAAGCCTACAAGGTACTACCATGTTCAACATCTACTTCTATTAAAGGGATGCATTTCTAGCTACCGCCCAGCATTCTAGCTAAGTTCCACCCACCTTTTAGTTTTATGTGTGTTGGAATCGATTTGAAACTTTGAAACCTGAATTCCCAGAATCTAAACTTCCAGGTATCTGAGTGTACAGATTAGCTTTTGAATAGTTTGAAACTAACTCTGGAAAAGGAATTCCCAGAAATCTAAATTTCCAAAGTAACTACACCTGTAAGTAATTAAGCTGTTGAATAGTTTGAAACTAATTCGACTTGGAGCTCCAAGTCAAATTAATTTCAAAGTATTCAATATTCAACAGAATGTTTATTAAATTGTAACTTCACCAAAGATCTACGACATACAATTCATACATTTTTTGTGACAGCCTTTCGTGATGGAGCTACGTCATTTTGATTGTGACGTCAGCTAACAAGTGACACATTTTATAACAACAGATGCTCGAAAGACAGATCGGGTCATTTGATCTTTTCCGATATACAAAAGTAGTCTATGCTAAGTAATTGTGCTGCTTACCGGTTATCTGTCTGAACCGGCTGCAAGCCACCAGATAATAATTTCAATGGACAAAAACTCTGGGTCTATTGAATATTCTGAAAACAATTTGACTGAGATGGCTTTCTGGACCCTGGTAACAATTTCAGCAACCCGGTCAAGGTCCATGAGTCCTAAGTTCAGATCCAGTCAACCCTACATCCCCCGTGCATCCATACATCCGTCTGCACCCCTCCCCTAAATCATTCGCTGCATCACTCTGTCCGTCCATCTCTCTGGATGTACGTACAGTTGGGCGTACGTGCATACGTGCGGGTAAGGCATACGCCAAGTATGGGGAAAAAGCAATCCAGCACCGATTATGCTTAGAAAAACAATCAATAGATCAACCAGTTCAAGCTAGGTCTCCGCCCATCTATAGCTAAGCTTCGATCACTCGCTATTAAGTCTCGTTCAATGTGACAATTTTCAACTCGTTTGATAATAGTAATATGAAATGGGACCTCGTTTTAGATCCTCTATATATCAGGATTTCTTTCTCAACCATGTATCACGATATGGTCAACGACATGCGTAGCTACATGGGATGCTTCCGTATCTGGAGCAAAATGCAGACATGGGCGTCATACTCTGAAGATGGACACATAATCTTACCCCTCAAATGTGTTCTTGAAAATGTATATTTCTCTTAGAAAATGCCCATTTTCAGACCACGAGATGATTTATTTTTGAAAATGTATTACCGAAATGACTGGGTTCCTTATCGAGCTAGCCATTCCAGTGATACATTTCCATAAATAGACTTCTTTTGATTTGCAAATTGACAATTTGCAAGACCGCTACAAAAGTTGGTTTTGCCCGAGAGTGGTAAATTCTAAAAAACAGTCTTCTCTTGGCCAGCAAATGTCTTTTCTCATGACCATTGCAAAGTCATTTTGCTCAGCTTGACCATTAAAGCGTTAACAAGAGCTACAGAGAACAAATAGTTGCCGAAAATTCTGACGAAATCCGAGTCATAAGGCTTTGGCTGGGTAAAATTGCCAGATGAAAGAATGTTGAAATTAATGCCTTAAAATTCCACCATTATTTTCTTTTCTAGATATGAGAAAATAAAGTTAGGAGGGTTTGTGAAACATGTACATAAATGGATATGGCCTAATGTTAAAAATATTCAACAGTACGTACTGAGTTATTTCTGGGCTGTACTGTATTTTTTTTTTCCAGGTGCGAATATATACGAATTTTTACGCGGTTTATGTTAAAGAATGGTTGAAGGTATTCCCGCGAAAGAGCATATTCATAATGCGCACAGAGGACTATAGCAACCATACACGAGCGTATCTTGCAGAACTGTTAGTCTTTTTGAATTTACGTAAGTCTATCTGCTTTAGTTGTTCTGAAGACTTTATTTCTTGGAGTTGTATAAAAGAACAGAATAGATTTAATTTCACAGACTGCCCTCCACGCCTATCCCACCTCCTAGAGAATAAAGTAATCCCCGCGCCCACCCGTCTTTACACGATATACAACACTGACACCCGTCAACAACAGCTCGTCAGGCAGCAACAGCCAATACATACACCCATAGCAACATCTTAAGCGCTGATTATTCCAATTTTACTTTCATTTACGCAACCCAGTCGGGGAAGCAACGCAACCCTCCCGGGAAGCAACGCAACCCTTCAGGGTAGCAACGCAACCCTTCAGGTAAACACCTCTCAGCATGGCATGGCTCAAATACATTTAGGTATAAGCGCCAATAAAACAAAACCAACAAACAGCAACAATAGGAAACGCAGCCACTCATAAGCTGAAACGCGCAAACGCGCTCTCTCACGTACCGATACATCTGTACTGGATGTAGAAAAGCGATTGTAGTATTACAGAAGCATTATGCTTGTAAACCGCGACCCTAGAGTAGTCCTATGTATTTTGTTGATTGGATGAATCCAGCGTTAGCTTATCTCAAGCTAAGCTCTCTCCAAGCACGCTTTGCCTGTGTTGTGATCAATCGAGAAATGCACTATCTGAATCTCAATTTCTAGATAAGTATACAGGTAAACTGTTGACTATTTTGAAACTAATTTGACTGGGCGCTGTTGTTGCATGTCGCATCAACAGCCCCCAGTGAAATTAGTTTCAAATTATTCAACAGATTCTTTATTAAATAGTAAAGACATACGAGTCGTACAACTTGACGGACTATTACGCGTTTATGACGGGAATAATCACGCCATTCCTAACGTGATCGATTATGACGTCAGTCTACATGTCTTCTTCTTTTCGATCGCTGGTATCACACTTGGAGAGCCGTTCTCAAGATGAAATCTGTGGTTTTCTGCAGTTCTTCCACAGGCCCATACAGCTTTTCAAGAAAAGAGGTTGACAAAGGCCAGATCTCTTCTCTCAGCAGCTGACATGTCTACATGTGACGTAGTTGATTATGACGTCATATGATTGACTGAGGCACTGGATTATCTATTGTATACACTTAGTTGCGTGGTTTCCAAATGTTTAACTGTTGAGCCCGTGCTGGCCCCTAGTCGACCATATACATGTGATCGTGCAATCCGCCACCATATGAGTAATTCACATGACATACTTTGCTGAATTCCGACAAAAGATTTTGGAGGAGATGAGCGGATGAACAGATAGATTGACCAACATACGGATGGACGAGGCGAATGTAATATCCCTACTGTTTGTTTTCAGAACCCGTTGGGGGTAATAATGGCGCTTTCCAATTTTAGCTAGGCCCCGCTAATCTCTATCTAATCTCCAAACCGCGCATCCTCCTTCTGGGATCGATCTCTGAACTTCCTGATTATCAATTTTCAGAAAATTATACAGATAAGCGGTTAAATATTTTGAAACTAATTTGAAACTAGTTTGACTCGGCGCTGTTGCTGCGTCCAGTCCACTTATTTTCAAAATATTCAACCGAATATTTATTAAATGGTAAAGTCACACAACTCGTACAAGGTGTCGGACTATTAAGAGTGAAAGACGGACTATATCGAGTCATTAACGGCGTCATGTTTTTGACGTCATCTTATACGTCACATAGTTGATTATCACGTCATATGATTGATGGATAAACTTGGAATGGTCCATTGCTGCAACATTGTTCAGTCAAATTATTGTAATACAGTAATCAGTAGAACATCAAATTGACACGTGATGTATGTTCAAAGATCGATTTGACTCCAAATTATTGCTGATAAAGGAAACGGTAAATTTGTCAAATTGATCAAACAATCATCATCTGACCTACATTGTCGTTATCTACCAATGTAAGCAATATAGGAGGATTCTATGCGAGCGAGTGACTAAGCGAGTGACTGAGCGAGTGACTGAGCGAGTGACTGAGCGAGTGACTGAGCGAGTGACTGAGCGAGTGACTGAGCGAGTGACTGAGCCAGCAACTGAGCGAATTACCAAGCGAGTGACCGACTGACCGACCGATCAACCTGGCCGACCGAATAACTGACTATCTAACAGACCTAGTAACCGACCGAATAACTGACTAGCTACACGAGCGTACCTTGCAGAACTGTTAGTCTTTTTCACAGACCACTAGTATATATCTATATGAATATAAATAATTATGTTCCCCACATACTTTGGATAAAGTCTGGGAGTAATAAATTGAATTGAATTGCTAACCAACCGATCAACCGACCGACCAATCGACCGGCCGACCGACCAACTGACCGACCGTCCAGCCAATTGACTGACCATCCTACCGAACACCTAACTGACCAACTAACAACCCAACATACTATCTGACCAACCGACTCAACGAGCAACTATCTAACTGGCCAACTGACTTACCAACTGGCAGGCAGACACACATGTAGGCGGACAGCCACCTAGGCATGCGCACATGCCAGCTCTCAAAAACAGTTACTATCACAGTATGTTATTGGTCTCCCTAAGATACCTCAATGTTATCATGTTCATTCCAGGCCTGTCTGATGATATATTGGACGTAATGTCGGCGGGAGAAAGATCGTATCGACGGAAGAAATCGGACATCAAGTTAGGACCAATGCTGAAGAAAACTAAGAACGTTCTGGACAAGTTTTACGAGAAAGACAACAACGATTTGGCAATCTTGTTAGAGGACGATAGATTTAGATGGCCATAAACAGTTCTAGGAATGTGGCCAGCCACCAAGAGCAATATACAGATGACTCAATGGCTATAAATGTGTGCGTACTATGGACCTTTCCAGTTTTACCTATGCCCCACCCATCCCTAGTTAAGCTCCAACTAAGCTTCGCCTGTGTTCGGATCAATTGATCCCTGAACGGCCGGACTATTAATTTGCAGAAAACTATACAGGTAAGCTGTTTAATATTTTGAAACTAATTTGACTGGGTGCTGTTACTGCCTATTAGAACAACAGCGCCCAGTCAAATTAGTTTCAAAATATTCAACAGCATGTTTATTACATAGTAAAGACATATAATTGGTACAATAACGCGTAGGCCTTCACCAATTATGCGTTCGTGAGGAACTTATCTACAACATTCATGGCATCATTAATTATGACGTCATCCTACACGAGCCACGTAGTTGATTATGACGTCATATGATGAGTAGCTAAACTTGAAAGGTCCCTTGATTATGGATGAACGTGTTTCACGTCCCGTGCTATGCTTGTTACAAACACACATGCTACAATAATTACTGGGTAAATTTGTCACTAACCTCTCTTGCCTTAAGTTAGTCCAGCGGATAAGATCGAGAATTGTTCAAATCGTGATAAAAGCATGACATTTGGCATATAAATACTTTCATAGGTGTAGAATCATATTAAAGCAAAACCCACTCTGGTTCTTCCCATGAAAGATAGTATTAGAAATGTAAAAAATAACACTGTTTTGGCATAATTTTCACAGATGAAATTCGCTTATACGGCATTGTTCATAGAACAATGGTCTTATAATGTCTCATTCAAACTTAAATGAATGTTTCAGGTGATCAACTGTTGCATTTCATTAGAGGGATCTTACAAAATTTCTACCCATTTCATTAACCCTATTAATCCGAAAGGTCAAATGCAAAACAAATGAATTCAAATTATGAATCATTCCGCGAAAAATACGAATTTGACGTGGAAATGCTTTTACCTAAGTCAAGAATATATTCCAGTCAAATGAGTTCTGTAATACTCAGCAGCATTACTTATCATGTTGTCTTGGAATTGATATGTTATGATTTCATTGATGAAAGAATTAATGTTTCAAAAGAAGCTAAATGTTTGCTATCTATGGCTATCAAATAATTGTAAATACCCATTGCCCCACCGCGCTAGAATGCCTAGTGCTTTAATTGCAAAGACGGACAAAACGGCTTCATTAATTGTCGTAAGAACTACCAATTTGCATACCAAAACAAGATCATTTTTAAAAACTCTGGATCAATTCAGTTGTAAGCTTTCAAAAATAACCTTCTTTTTGATGTACAGATGTTCCTTCACTGACGACCCTCTAATAGTATAACTGTCAGCAGAGCAGAAAGCGTTACGGCTGCGCATCTATCAAAGTGGCCAAAGTGAAGACCGCACCAAACAACGCCGGGAGCGCAATACTATTCTGCGCCACATTAGTGAACGCTTACAAGATCTTGTTATTCAACAGGCAGACTCTCTAGCAGATGAAATCACTGCCACGAATGAATGTCACAAAATGTTTCGGGTAACCCGAGCCCTGAGAGTTACTGACTACACACCACCACTCACTGTACAGAACTCTGAAGGACACACTATCGGGACTGACCAGGGAAAAGCCGAGGCGATCCGAGAATGGCTCAAGGAAGAGTTCACTGACAACGATGATGAGCCCTTGCACCCGTTCTCAGGAGACCCCCAGGCAATTACTAACACGAAGTAAAACAGTAGAAATTGAGAAGGCACTTAAAGCCCTGAAAAATGGATGTGCATCTTGACTTGATGGCATGAGCAATGAACTATTCAAATATGCAAGTCGCATTATCTCAAAACGGATTACGCACATAATCCATTCAGCTTTTATGCACCACCTACACATCGACGCTGTAGGCCAAGGCACGCTTATCGTACTATCCATGCCCTAGAAGCCACCAGCCAATCTACGGCCCATTGTGCTCCTCAACAGCATACGAAAAATCTTATGCAATGTTACTCTATGCCGCATCCGAGACAAGATCGATTACTTCACCGGAGCATGTTAAAGTGGCTTCAAACGTGGACGCAGCTCTGCAGACATTGTATGGGCTCAATGCATGCTTGCGTCGGTAGTCATGTCCAAACACGGAGACTTCCACAAAATGGACATTGACATGTCACGAGCCTTCGACACAATTAAACGCTCAAAGATCCTAGATGTACTACGCCAAGCCAGTTGCAATGAGGATGAGCTACGACTAGTGAGACTACTGCTTGCGGACACCAAGCTGAGAGTACGAGTCAAGTCAGTGAAATCTGTAGAGTTTGAGACATCAATCGGCTCCCCACAGGGAGATGATCTATCGCCGGTGCTTTTCACCTCCCACCTTGCTGCCGCAATGAAATCTGTGCGGGAAAGTTCCACAAGACCAAATCTCCCCCTTGTCAATACTGGACATGCCCCTAGAGATGGAATATGCCGATGATGTGGACTTCAAAGACGAGGAAAAGAAACCCCTTGACGAACTTCTCCCAATAGCTGCAAACAAACTAAAAATTGAGAATCTTTTTATGAATCCAAAACGGAGTTCACCCACATATACCTATCAACAACGCATGAAACTATAGCAAATGAGGTTCCACTTCGTGGCGGCGAACCATGGAGGAAAAGTAAAATCCTGGGCTCACTGCTTTGCAGTACTGCTGACATTTCTGCACGTTGCGTCATGGGGAACATAGCCTTCCAGTCCTTCTGGAAGCTATGGATCCGTGATCAAAGAAGCTCTTGATAAAGAGGCTACGTTTATGCAATGCAACCTGCGTACCCTTGATGCTGTTTAACTGTAACAGCTAGGCAGCTCCATAGGCAGCTCTAGACAAACTCGATGCCTGCCACCGCAAACACATATGCACCATCACTGGACACTGATGGCCAGACAGCATAATTCCCAACGATGCACTATACAAGATGTGTAATACGTCGCCGCTGTCTGTAAAAGTCGCCCAGCAAAGATGGTCCATGTTTGGCCATGTGCTAATGATGCCAGAAGAGACACCAGCACAGAGAGCCTTGGAATTCGCCCTACTCGGAGACAGCAAATACAAAGCCAGGAGAGGATGTCAATGCATAAATCTGGTAAGCGTGCTACGAGGTAACCCCAAGAAAGCAGGACTCGGTACACTCAAGTCAAGAATGGACCTGAGGAAGCTAAGGATTTCGGCTGGGGACAAGACACAGTGGGCAAAAGCGAAGAATGACTGATTGCAGCTTAGGATGTTTCTACTACTACAGCCGCATAATACAGTAATCATACATACATGTTCATCATTCAAAATGAACACGAATTGTAAATTATGTTGACAATCTTGGCTCATTAAAGGCGTAATCCTGGTCAAGCCCATTGTGATATAAACATTAGAGGATAAATATATCAGTAAAACCTGTCTATACCGGACACTGCATTGCTCATCACAATGTGGAGTTTACTAAAAAATAGTGTCGGTTAACACAACGCATATGTAAATAGAGTATACACAGGCAATATATCTCATGCAGCCAAATGATTCAGACTCCTTAACACGAGTGTAGTCTCTGACCACTTTTCTTAAAGAAGGACCATCATTTGACACAATCGGGTGTTTGTTATCAATTATGGGAAACCCGATATTTGCATATTAATTTTAATGTATAGGCTACTTCGACCACAGGGCAACATTGTTGTATTTTGCATACATGCCAGTATAACATGTTTCAACTTAATTTGAACATTATTCGACTTTCTGTATGTTTAATTTTGATTGACACATATAATCACCTCTATGACATTATCTTACTCCTGATGATGGCAGTTTCCAGCACAACAATACAGAGCTATACACTGAAGGCGTGCCGTGTAAAATTTACACAAACCGCTGTGTGCTTTATGACACGCACAGGGAATTAGTTCGTGACGTGATGTTGATGCCTCTGGTAGCGCGCTCCACATTCATCTGGTGTCCATTTGTTGCCATTTCAACTCCAACCCCAATCAGCGAGGCTTGGCAGGACTTGAGTGGGAGACTGGGCTTGTTTCCAGATGTAGCCTGCCTGAAAGTTGGCTCTCTTGATGTGTTTACAAAGGGCAGACGGGCTAAGAGGGATGTGTTCAACTGCCCTGGAACCTTGTGAGAAAAGTCTTTAACACTTCATTGACATGGCTCTTTGAAAATGTACGACTATACATAGGTACAACAACTTGCTCAATTTGCTCAATGTCCTTGTTTGAGACTGTGTATGAATTTTCTGATAGGCTAGAGAGCACAGATGTAACAGCTGGAAATGCCTTTCAGGTTCCATATGCTGATTTCACAGAAAGTTGATACGGTGTCACAACCAGTGATGGCATGGAAGAATGGCAAAGCGGAACACATGTCTGTGCCCAAACCACTGGCAATGGTGTGTATGGGTGTGTACCGTAAGTCCTTCCCCACTCCAAAAGCAATCAACAGTTGTTTCAGACCGAATCGTGTCGTGTTGGCTACCCAAAGAACAACAATATCTGTCTCGACAGTTCTTATAATTCCTCGACTGTATCCATTCTTAGCTGCATGAGCTGCGTGAATTAAAACTCGTGTATCGGCTTCTTCCTGACTGCATGGTGCAAGTCAGTCTTGCTCAATTGCAGTAGCGCTGACCACATCTTCATCCAAGTTGCTTATTATTTGCTTGCCTTCTATGACCACTGATTCAATGTGAGTCGCTAGTAACACAACAGTTTCGCCTTGTTTTCACCTCACCGAAGGAAACTCTGCCAATTCGCAGGATGTGGTCCTTGTCCATCAACTCGCGAACTCAAACCATGTCCATGCGAGTCATTGGCGCTTTGCTTCATCATATTGGGACGATATATGTCCAACACAACGTCAAGGTGCATTACAGATTGTGCTTGTGATACAACATAGGTGATGGAGAGACATTTTTGATACAGTCTTCAAATGTTCGGCGCTTTCCCAGGTAGCATGTTACCGATTACTGCACCATCCAATATGTTCATATCTACTTCTGGTTACTGATCTTGTGAATCCTTCTCTAAATACCGAAGAAGATCAGATGTGTGGCATTTACGAAGTTTTCCCCCTGTTGATAAAGATGGTTGACAGGCCTGAGTCTAATTCGTAAAGAATTCGCCCATGTTCCCATCTCTGACTTGACATGGTATATATAAGCTGGAAAACAGGTTGCAGTCATTCTTAAAAGAAGTGATTTGGAACAAAGTTTTGTAGATGGTGTCACAAAGAGAGGAAGGTTGTTTATATATATATATTGTGTTTGTAATTCGTTTAGAACTGTCCTTCATAATCTGCTGCACTTATTCATCATACTGGGATTGTCCTATTTGGAGGGCATTCTTGACGGATTCCACTACACTTTCTGGCATGATATCCTTGTTATCCAAAATGAGTAGACCGAAACTATCCTCCATGAATAGACTTTTCATTTCCTGGATTGCGGTCACAAGTGCATTGGCATCCGTAGCAGAAGAATTTCGAACACCATAAACATGTTCATGATGGTGTGAAGTGTCTGTTTTCGTCTTCATAAAATTAGCCTCAAACTCTGTCACCACTCATGCTATCACCACTCGTGCTACCTCCGGTCCTGACACCATCCAGCACCGTAGAGCTGCGGTTAAACCCACCGCACCACCATCACTCTTAATCGTTTCATTCTGCTGTTTATGATTGTGACACATCTATATGTACCATGTAAAAAAGTAATTTACATGTATGTAACTACTGTCTGTGCACACGGGTGGGGGTGGGGTGGGGCTAGTTGTCCTCATGAAGTGATCGTAGATATTGCATAGCCATAAGGTCCAAATTCAAACTAGTACACCAGAACAGCAGAAATTAAACTGTGGGTGTGCTGATAAGTGTTCGTTTCTCCAGGTTTCAAAATCATGTCGTTCATTCTCATCATGAACAATGTAAGCGTATGCTACATATGCATCCATCTGTAGAACATGGCGAGTCCCACCGTCGCTTGATGAACATAACGTGTTCTAGTGATATGTGTTGTTGTTAGCATTGCATCAGTCTTTCAATCCCCCTTTTTCCCAACGACTTTCCAGGCGTTGTCAAAACAGCCATTTTAAGATGTAATCCGCCTATCATCACAACATGCTTGTCTTCTCCATAGAAGTCTGGCATTTGCACATCTGTTTTGCAAGAGAGAAAGCTGGCTGGTCTATCGCAACGACTGGAGTCTGACCCGAGTTTATATGCTCAACCACATTCTTTATTACTTTCATCGCCTGCGGAATCAGCTATGCTGAATGCTCCTGTTCATAGACTAATGTTAATAGTTAATGGTCTACTTGGATTCAGGAAGTCGAAATCGCTACATTCGTTAATGTGGCATGTTTGAACTTTCACGGTCAGATTTATAGGGGCCGATATCGATCGATTAAGCTCGCTTATGTATCGAACACGTGAGTGCAATCATCGGGAAAACATTTAGAAAGGCTTTATTCAACCGTCTTATGAAAATATGCACTCATTTCACGGCAAATAAATATGCGAAGCGACGATGTTTACTTGTGAAAATATATGACAATTAGGCAGTTGGAGAATTTACGGAATTGGGCTACGTGGATTCAGGAATCCAATGGGCAGAAATGGCAAAGTGGCTGAAACTGCTGTTTAGTGGAAAATAAAGAGCAACCCGTTCTTTTGCATAATAAATGAATAAATACATATCAATAATTTCAACCTTCCATAGCAAAACTGTATCAATTAGGCCAGCTACATGACACTGATAGAAAAGAGTACTATTCAGTATATGATGGGTTTTTGATTGTATGAAATGTAAGTATTACAATAATTCAACTATAAAAAATAAAGACGATGCGAAAATGTCCGAGGGATAATTGGAATAGCGTGGGTGTGATTCGTGTGTTTTCCCGCGAGCCCCTACTATAGCCTAGTCAATCTAAGGAACATTCTAGGTACCCCCCCCCCTCCTCCGCCGCCCAAAATTGCAACATAATTTCTGTCAGTATATTTATGGCGAAGAAACAATAATACGTTACCAAAGGAAATCCAGCCAATTCTGACGATGGGAAATATATAATTGTATTTGTTATAACCCGCTCTCTACTGCACTGCGTTTATTACTGAATTGATGAGATCGCACATTGTCCATATGCTTGTCACCTCAGAATTTAAATCGCTTACTTTTCAGTTAATCGTCCCTGTGTTATGTTAGGTGTAAATCTATGCTTTATGAACGTTCATTTGTACAGCAGTTACTAAAATATCTGCTGTGCTGCCGGATTTCGAATTTTTTTCTTACGTGTAACTTTTAGCGTAGACCCCATCTATCTGATCTAGGAGAATCACAAGATGTCTAAACCACTTTTCACCATTGTATGTTGCAAGAAATAAGTACGTGTACATTTCACAGTATGGCTTTCAGCGAAATACTGAGCAACTTTACATCTCTTATCTCTTACCCCTGGTCATTGGGCATGGTATTACTTAGGGAGCATTCATTGCACCATAAGCTATGCATTCGCATTACCATAACTGCACTCGCAGGTACCTATTTAGAGCTAGGCCACCTGTAGCAACACAGAGTGAAGCATCTTGCTCAAGGTCACAGTGCGGTGGACCGTGGACTCGCCTGGATCTATTGCTGTTCTGCAGGTACCTCTCCCATTCTCTGGCACAATTGAAGTCATGTCGTATACTTGCTATGCTTAACTTCTCCTGATGCCAGCTCTCCTGCTGCAGTTGCTCACTTTCTTGTCGCCTAACCAGCCCCTGTGTGCTTAGTCGTATCATCTCAGAGGATGTGGGATTCGTCAACTCAGTAGCCAACATCTCAGCAAAGGACAGTGTCTGGTGTCATATCATGTTCACAGGTCAATAATTAGCAACAGCATAGCTCTAAATAAGCATTGGACAACCCATCTGTGCTGGCACAGACATTGATCGTGGAGCTGTCAAACACGTGATGTACGGGATTGCATAGCTAGGCACTACCTGCTGCTGGGTGTAACGCACGTGTATCAGTGTATGTAGTTTGGTGGAATCCGGAAATACCGTGAAGAGAACACACTACCCGATGCTGCATCACACGTCTATACATCAGAGATGGATTAATCACATGCTCACCACTTTTGTGCAGCAGTCTCACAATCGTCATGACTATATGCTCCCATCTATATTGCTTGCTGGTAGAGATGGATACTCTGTCTATGGGGAGGCTGGCATTCGTGTTCTCGAGATCTCCTACGCTAATGCGAGCAAGATAGATCCGCATAGCACACAGCTACCACTATATGTTTCGATTGGCGACTGGCGAGCCTGGTAGCAGCTATACGGTGCCCTGGCTATTCGTCAAAATAGGTTAATTTGCACTCTTCCCTTTATGGAAATTACCAAAAGGATAAGCGAGATCGGGATCTGGCGCACGTAAAGGATCATGGGATCACATCAGAATAAACAAAGGCACGTACAGGAGCATACGATCACCTCAGAATAAACAAAGGCACATAAAGGATCATGGGATCACATCAGAATAATAAACAAAGGCACGTGGTAGCCGACGGGCCAGTTACATAGAAATCTTATAAGCGGTAAGTGCACTCACAACCCTATCCTGGACAATAACACGTGTCTTATCGGACCACCTTATAGACCACATAGACTTAGTTACCATAGACAGTAAAACCTATGATATTGGACCACCTTATAGATTACAGACACTTAGACACTACAGACTGTAAAACTTGTCTTTTTACCACAGACACAATAGAAGTAAACGTCTTATTGAAACACGTGGCCTTATAGACCACTTACACTTGTAAAACCTGTCTTATCGGATCACCTCATAGACCACAACCATTTAGTAACTATGGACAGTAAAACCTGTCTTATTGAACCACCTCATAGATCAGACTTTGAGACACTACGTACAGGAAAACATATCTTATTGGACGACCTTATAGACCAGACACTATAGCCAGTAAAAAGTCGTATTGAACCCTCTTATAGACCACAGGCACGTAGACAAGAGATAGTAAAACATATCTTATTGGACCACCTGATATACCTCACATTTAGAAAATATAGACAGTAAACCTATCATATTGGACCATCTCACAGACCTTAGACACTTAATCAGCATAGAGGGTAAATACTATCTTATTGGACGACCTCATAGACAACAGACACTATGGACAGTAAAATCTGTCTTATTCGACCACATTATAGACCACGGATGCTATAGATAGAAAACCCTGCCTTTTGGGGCCAGATTATGGACCATACTATATAGAAGGAAACCCTGGACCACCTTATGGATCACATACACTTAGTCAATATAACAGAAATACAACCTGCCATATTGAAACACCTTATAGGCCACATACACTTAGGCAAAATAGACTGTAAAACTTGTCTTACCAGACGACTTCACACACCACATACACGTTGATATGAGAGACAATACAAGCTGTGTTATTGTACCACCTTATAGCAAATATATACTTAGTCATTATAGACAGTAAAACTTGTCTTATCATACCGCATACATTTAGACACTACAGACAGTAAATATGTGTCATTGGACCACCTTATACACCCCAGACACAATCGAAGTAAAACATGTTTTATTGGGTCATTGTAAAGGACCGCAGTCTCTTATACATTATAAACTAGAAAACCTGTCTTATTGAACCACATCATAGACCACGTACACATAGTCACCATAGACACTAAGCATACCCTATTAGACCACCGTATATACCACAGACACGTAGACTATTTAGATTGTAAACTGTCTTATTGGACAACATCATATACCGGACACAATAGACAATGAATCCTATCTTATTGTACCACCTATTGGACCAGACACTATAGAGAGTACAACCTGTCTTATTGGACCACCTTATAGACCAGACACACTTAGAGTGTGAAACCTATCATATTGGACAACATTATAAACAACGGACAATATAGATGTAAGAAATGTCTTATTTGACCACCTCAAAGGCAAACACTTAGCCACTACAGACAGTAAAAACTATCTTCTTGGACGACAACATAGTCTTACCCACCATAGACATCAAAACCTGTCTTACTTTACCACCTTAGACCAGTCACTTTAGTGCAAAACATGTTTTATTGGACCACCGTGTACTAGACATTATAGACTTGTCTTATTGAACCACCTCATAGACCACAGACACGTAGACACTATAGATATCACATCACATCTTATTGGACCAACTTATGCGATAGATATACATAGTTCCTATAAAGATTAAAACTTGTGTTATTGGACCACCGTAGAGAAACACGTGCACTTAGACATTATAGACTGTAAAACCTGTCTTATTGGACCACGCCATAGACCAGAGACACTTAGTCACCATAGACAATAAAATCCGTCTTATTGAACCACATTATAGGCTACATTCACCATAGACAGTAAAACCTGTCTTATCGGAGTACCTTATAGACGACAGAGACCCAGCCACAATAGACTGTAAAATATATCTTATTGGACCACCTCATAAACCACAGACACTTAGTCAGCATAAACAGTAAATGCTAACCTATTGGACGGCATTACATACAAGACAGAAGAGACGTAAAGCCTGTCTTATTGGTTCACCTTATAGACTACAGACACTACAGGCATAACCGTGTTTTAATGGACCATAGTATACAACACAGACAACATAGAAGTAAAACATCTCTTATATCACCACCTCATAGACCACAAACACAAACGCTTAGACACACCAGACAGTAAAACCTATCTTATTGGACACCTCCTAGACTACATGCACTTAGTCAGCAGTAGACAGTTGTTGTTTTTGTTGTTGTTGAATTTTTTTGTTGCTGTTGTTGTTCATAAATTTCTGTATGCAGGCCATTGGCATTGGGCAAGACGGTACTCTTTTTCTGGGCATAAAATCGACAGTGTATTGGACCACACTATATGCCAGACACTACAGATAGTAAAACATATCTTATTGGACCACCTAACAGACAGCACACTTAAATACTACAGATATTATAACATATCTTATTGTACCACCTTATTCACATGCACTATAGTAGCAAAATATGTGTTATTGGACCATCCTATAGACCTCAGACAAATTGTACTGTAAAACATGTCTTATTAGACCACCTTATAGACCGCATAGACTTACTCAGCATATATGGTATAGTCTAGCTTATTAGACCACCTTATATAGCAGACGCTATCGAGAGCAAATCCTGTCTTATTGGACCATCTTATATACTACATATATTTTGTCACCATAGACAGCAATACCTGTTTATTGGACCACGTTGTAGACTACAGACACTTGGAGACTACAGCCTGTCTTATTGGATCACATTTATAGGGACTTAGTGGGCATATACAGTAAACCATATCTTATTGGACCAACTTATAAACCAAACTCGATAGACTATAGACAGTAAACCCTGTCTTATTGGACCACCTTATAAACTACATACTGTCACCATAGACAGTAAAACCTATATTATTGGCCTACCTCTTAGACCACATACACTTAGACACGTTGACACTACAGACAGTAAAACATATCTTATTGTTACCTAGCACACCAAAGACACAACACAAGTAAAGTACGTCTTCTTGCACCATCTGTAAAAACCTTATTGAACCACCTCATAGAGAGTATGCATTAGTCTGAATACACAGTAAACCTGTCTTATTCGACCACCTTATAGACCAGACATTATAGAAGTAAAACCTGCCTTATTGGATCACATTATTGAGCCCATACACCTAGTCAGAATATGCTGTCAAACATGTTATATTGGACCACCTTATAGATCGCTTACACTTAGTTACCATAGACAGTAAAATCGGCCTTATTGGTCCACCTCATAGACCACATACACTCACTTACCATAGACAGTAAAAGCTATATTATTGGACAACCTCATATACCACATACACTAGGTTACGGTAGACAGTGAAACATGTTTTATTGGACCACCTTATAGACCACATACACTTAATCACTGTAGACAATAAAACCGGCCTTATTGAAAAACCTTACAAATAGCAGACACGTAGAGACTATAGACAGTAAAGCATGTCTACCACCGTAGAGACCACACACATACACACACTTAGTCACTAAACAGTAAAGCCTATATTTTGGACAAACACATATACCATATACACTTAGTCAGCAAAGGCAGTAAATCCTACCTTATTGTACCACCTTATAGACTACAGACCCTTAGAGACTACAGACAGTCTTATTGGATCACATTATAGGCACTTAGTGAACATAGACAGTAAACTATATCTTATTGGACCAACTTATAAACCAAAATCTGTAGATTAGAGACAGTAAACACTGTCCACAGACCACAACCACTTAGACATTATAGACTATAAAACCTGTCTTAATGGACCACGCCATAGACCACATGCACTTTAGTCACTGTAGCCAATAAGACCTGTCTTATTGGACTGCATACTAAACCACCGACACTTAGTCACCACAGACAGTAAAACCTGTCTTAGTGGACGAATCTATCGACAACAGACACTTTGTCACTATACACTGTCAATATCAGGTAATATCGCCTGGTTATTACTATTTGAATGTGTATGTATGATTACTGTATTCGGCGGCTGTAGTAGTAGAAATATCCTACAGCATCAAAACACATTAATAGATCTAAATACTGAACGGCCATGTTCATATGGGTGCAATTCTGATTGGTCGAGAGCTCGTCACGTGACCTCATTTGGACACACACCAACCCATTTCAAGCCTCGTTACACCTGTCAATCTTCAGAACACATCAAGAGATCTACATACCAAATAATGGCTGGGAGGGTGGGCAGAATTCTGATTGGTCGAGAGCTGGTCGCGTGTCCTGTGACATCATCTCCTTTGCATACTAGACCACGCCAAAATCAGGAGGTCGTGCACAACTCTCAATCAATCAGAATTTGGAATTCTTGGACAAAGGGGACATGGCTTAATATGCAAATGAGATCATGTCACAGGTTACAACTTCCAGTCAAGTTAGTTTCAAAATATTCAATATCTTACCTGTATGATTGCTTTTATACCGCATTGCCAGGGTATAGATGGCACTTCAATGCCTGGGCGTATACGCCGATACAAACACGCTGGGTTTTTTCTGATTGGTTGAAAAGTAAATCATGACAGCCATCACATGCTGTATAAATGTATCAACATATTCGCTAAGTACTAATGTCTGAATACCTTTCGTTGAGGCATGATGAAAATCTAAAATGTGTGGATAGATTATGCGTAGCAGTTACTATCACCTGTATGGTTAGCATAAGATAAGAAGAGATTTTCTTTAAAGTGATTGTGATACCGACAATGAAGGACTGCGCCGAGAAGTGAATGGAATCTATGTACCATACTCTATCAGTATAATGCAACATTTGAGATTATATTCGTATCCCTCTAAAAGCTTGCTTCAGGTTCATGTATATAGCGGAGACTCATGCGGGGCAGTGAGTTGTTTGCGCCTTGCACACGCATTCACTGGGCGCAAATCAACTGCCAGCATCCTTAGTGATGGGAAGAAGCCAGCCTTCCAAAATCTTGCAAATATGCGCACACATGCACGCACGTACACACGCACAGAAACAGGCTCAACCGCAATACCATATTTTCCTTGCACGATGGTATTAAAACATAACACACCATAGAAGAAATAGGTTATTGTCAATATAATACAAGAAGCGTTAAAAAAAAAAAAATTATATTATGCATGTAAATATGGTAATAATTTCTGCTCGCAACTAGATTAAGAATACTGGAATGATATTGAATACTTTGAAATAAATTTAACTGGACGCTGTTCCAGAGCCGGATTTACTACAGTGGAGACCCCTTGGCAGTAATCGGGGAGGCCCTCGGCCGGGTGTCCTTATCTCAAATACTGGTGGCGGAGGTCCTGGTGCAGGCAATAGTAGCATGTCCACCTCCCATGGACTGGATGTATGGGTGCCTTTCCCGGAGAAAATTGAAAATTAGATGTTCTGAGAGGCCATTAAACGGCTTCTCAGAGCATCTAATTTTAAATTTTCTCCGGTAAAGGCACCCATACACCCAGTCTATGTGAGGTGGACACTTGATAAGTAACTTCAATATGTTGCACACAATAATTCTCCCTGATCAATCCTCCTTACGCATTAGGCTGATATAATCTTGTCTTCACAGCACAACAGTACATCTAGGTGGATCCTCCCCCCCCAACCCCCATAGAAATCTGACTGCCCTGTTAGTCATGTCGTAATTCCGGCCATGAGCTGTTCCGTAACAGCTTCCAGTTCAATTAATATTATGATATTTAAAACAATTCTCCATACATCATTCAACATTTAATTGTTATATCTATCAATTTTTAAATAGTTATTAAATATGCGTACGGTTAAACCTGTCTTTAATGATCGTCGACCTTTAGGGCAAAATACGTTGGTTATTCAAGACGGTTGGTCGTACAACCACGCAGCTTAAAGATTAGCGATCGTATAGCCATCAAACAATTTACTATAGGAAAATCCGGCTGTGACATCATCTCATTTGCATATTATCCCTCGCCAAAAAAGTCATGTGGTCACGTGACCAGCTCTTCGCCAATTATAATCGAGTATTCAGTCTAGCGGGGAAAAGGGACTTATGGAGAAATGAGATGACGTCACAAGTCACGTGACCAGCTCTCAACTAATCAGCTTTGCGCACTGACACCGACTAGACAGTTACACAGACGCAACTTCTGAGAACAGACAGGTCGGGAACTAATCTATCTATGTAGTAGATTTTGGACGCACCACTGTAGATCGTGTTGATTTTGGTATTATCATATTTAACTATTCTTCATATACCCAATCTGGGTGGAAATTAATGCGGCGATGGCCACTCATTACACATGATTCTATTCTTGATCTCGTATCGAATGAGATCTCGCGAGACACAAATGCGCGTCCATCTTGTTAATATGGAATGAGCTAAACGCCTTTGTTTATATGATAAATCTGTTTCCACTTTGTATGAGAAATCTCTTCCATATTCTGGATACAATTTGATGGAAAGCTATTGCTGGATTTTATTAAAATATTGAACAAAGCTTTATATATTGCAAATGTGACTCATAATTGTCAATTTCCTATTGGACATTTAACTTTCTTAAAACAAGAAGTATCTTTGTGCAAGCGCGAGTCTGCCAGCTGGTGGACACGTGATCAGCTCTTCCTTCGAGTCCTTTGTCTTCTTGATATGCACCTTGTATGTGTAGGGATCCACTGAATAATAATAATAATAATAATAATAATAATAATAATTTCTGAGATAGTAGTAGTAGCAGCAGCAGCAGCAGCAGCAGCAGTGGCAGCCATAGTAGAATCAGTAGCAGTGGCAGTGGCAATTGTAATGGTAACAGTAAGTCGTGAGTCCCAGTCTGATCTAACTGGTAGCGGTCGGGTTTGTTGATGTTTAAGTTTCGAGGAAACTCATCAAATCCCTCTTGTGGTGATAGGGCAGAATCATGCGCTGATGCCAGAACCTTTTTTTCTGTCGGTCCTGGCACGATGATGCGGAATAAACATCTATCTGTTCTTTGCTCGAAAGCTAAAAAAAGAGTTAGCTAGACTTAAACCCACACTGAGTCCCTGGATATAGATATCAACAATTCAATGATAACATAAAATATCCATTACTGTATCACTCTGCGATCTCTCAGATCCGATGATCGCAACCCAGATTGGCTGATTTGACACTACGTGTGCAGTTTCCAACTAACTCCCCATTAAGACAATATCCGTAGTAGCGTCCCCACCCCACCGGGAGGCGAGTGCCAGAAGCAATCAAGGGCGCCTCCCTCCCATTCTCATCTAGATTCTGCCAGTTTCGGGGACACTTCCCTTTAATCCATCATCTCATGGACCACACACAGGTCTTCTTGGCTGATTCCCACATTCCCCATGTGCCATTTGACCGTATTATCCAATTTCACCGGAAATGCATTGCTGACTTCGAGAATCAAGTTCTTGACCCAGAAACATCGTGGGTACGGGCCCCCTCTCATGTACAATATGTCCACATACGGTTAGCAAGTGCTCAGCAGTCCAGCGAATTCACTGAAGTATTTCCAATCGATCATAAAATTTCGTTTTCCTCATGTAAGAGCTCACATTGACACAAGGTATGACAGGTAAACAAATCGTTGCGATCGATCGGACATACTTCGGACGTACTTCGGTTTACCTGTCTAGTGTGAACACCACCTTAGAGCCCGGATCTTTGGTCGCCAGTTCAAGATATGGACTTGTGGCTATAACATCCTCACAAGCATTGGGATATTTATGGTTCAAGGGCGGAATCCAGTTTTAGCTATGCCCCACCAATCTTTGCCTGTGTTGGGATCGATCGATTCCTGAACTCCATTTATATCAATTTCCAGAAAGCTATACAAGTAAGTAACTGTGGCAGCAACAGCGCCCAGTCAAATTAGTTTCAAAATATTCAACATCATGTTTATTAATTCTTAATATTCTGTCAAGTTGATGGCTTTACTATTTAATAAACATTCTGTTTCGATCAATCCGAACACGGGGAAAGCATGCGTGGAGCTTAGCTACAGATTGTCGGGGGTTGGGGAGGGGGGCATATGATTTAAAATTCTATATCGAAATAATAATAAAGAATAACAATCAAGCTTATAACCAATAAACTGATCAAAGGATCATCAGATGGCTGGGTGAGGTTCTTTAGAAACAAACAACAGTTTATATACAAACATTCAAGTGACTTTGTTAATCTGCCAAATACCGTAGTGAATCTAGTGACATCGCCTTGACCAATCATAGATCTTAATACCATTCCTTTTTACCAATCATATCTATTCTCATAAACAGACTAGCATTGCCGGGAAGTGACATAGTGGGAAAGCCACATAACGTAGATGGAACCCTTTAATAGTGTGCAATAATATGTACTGGATTAATCCTGTTCATCCGGGGCGCCCGTTCGCGAACGGTGTGCTCTTGCGGTTTTCTCTCAACACACCCATTATGACAGGGCCCACCAATCTGAAATACTGGGTATAGCTTTATACATATTCTTGTTGGCACCCATGTTATGGTTTCACCTCTGACTCTACATGATTCAATTAGAATGGAAGATAGTCAATTCGGATCTTGAGGAACAACAGTCTCTGATTTTGATTTGCAATCCGACTCATATAGAAGAAGAGCTCCGCAAACGGCGCATAATACCCCGCCATGATGACAAACCAATGAATGAGTTTTCAGAAACTAGTGATTTCTTCCTCAGACCTAGACCAGTTATCCAATGAATTTCAAAGTGATACACTAAACGATCATGTAGTTATCATCCGGAAACCAATTTCCATAATGGGCACCAGTTGCTGTCGGCCATCTTGGAATTCGGAGCATCGTCACTTTCCTTAAGTATCTTCTCCCTATCTAGTTCAACCCCCGTATGAAGTTTCAAAGTGATCCGATAAATGGTAGCGGAGTTATCTTCCAGAAACCAATTTTCAAGATGACCGCCAGTGGCTGGCCGCCATCTTGGATTTCGGATCATTGTCAATTTCGATAGGTTTCTTCCTCAGACCTAGTGCGATCATCATCTGAAGTTTCAAATGGATCCGATAAGCGATAGCGAAGTTATCGCGCGGAAACAAAATTTCAAGATGGCCACTGGTGGATGGCGACCAGCTTGGATTTCGGATCATCGTTCATTTCGATAAGTTTCTTCCTCAGCCGTATTCCAATCATTCTATGAAGTTTCAAAGCGATCCTATAAACGGCAGCAGAGTTAGCGTGCGGAAACTAAATTTTCAAGATGGCCACCGGTGGCTGGCGGCCATCTTGGATTTAGGATCATCGTTGCTTTCAATAGGGTTCTTCCTCAGACCTAGTGCAATCAGCCTATGAAGTTTCAAAGTGATTCGATAAATGGGTTATCGTGCGGAAACCACTCAGCGGCCCACCAGCCCGGTTGCCTGCCTGCTCACCTGCCCACAACCCCACCCCACCCCCACCCATCAACGACCACATAATACCTCACCAATTTTTTTTGCCGTGAATACAAACGAGATCTAAATATATATAGATATAGACCACCTTCGTTTAACACAGAGGCGATTACACCTAGTGGAGGAATCCAGTTTTAGATATGCCCAGCCCAACTTTATCTAAGTTCCACCCACGCTTTGCCCATGTTAGGATCGATCGATCCCTGACTATCAATTTCTGGAAAACTATACAGGTAAGCTGTTGACTATTTTGAAACTATAGAAGCAACAGCGTTCAGTCAAATTAGTTTCAAAATACTCAACAACGCTTAGTTCATCATCAATTAAGCATTCATGATGAACTTACCTATGTCATTCATGATGCAATTGTTTATGACGTCATCCTACACTTCACGTATTTGATTATGACGTCCTATGTTTGATGGCTAATCTGGGAAGGTCAATTAATGCTTTTAAACTAGTTGTGAAATCATTTTCACGCTATGGACAACACTTTATTTGTGTGTATTATTCCAACTATGATTTTAGCAACAAAATAGCAACTCATCACACCGCTTATCACAGCGACCACCAGTGCTGACTACCGGTGAACAAGCTGAGTGACAGTGCTGAGTAACTACTCTACTGAACAGCGACAGCAACCACAGCAGCAACATAAATTGATATTAGATTGGCTTTCAATTCTATCGAATCAAAACCAGGCTTAACGTGAATGTATGCATGATTACTGTAGAAATATCATACAGCTGCAATCAGTCCTTCTTCGCCTTTGCTTACTGTGTCTTGTCCTCAGCCAAAATCCTTAGCTTCCTCAGGTCCATTCTTGACTCGAGTGTACCGAGTCCTGCATTCTTTAGGTCACCACGTAGCACACGTAGAAGATTTATGCAATGACGTCCTCTCGTGGCTTTGTATTTGCTGGCTCCTGGTATCATGGCAGCCTCAGCGCCCTGTGCCACCGCTGTAGACGCCAGCACGAGCAGTATGATGAGAATCACGGCTATATATGAAGAGTTAAACTGAACAGAGTGAACCCCTTGAGAAATATATGTGCCAGATCGAGCCCTGTTCCATCCGGATCGATAGTGATCTTCATCCCCTCCGGGGCAGGGGCTAGCTGCTTCAATCTGCCGCCGGCTAAGAAACGTAGCTCTAGGACTATATGAGTCGTTTGTGGGCTATTGAATCCGACTCACTGAAGCAGTTTAACAGCACCCTTGACTTTTGAGACATGTGACACACCATCTACCCGTAGGGTGCCCTCCTGGAGGTTAACAGCTTCTTCTGGTCCATCAGATCGACGACGCAGCAGGAGCTTTCCACCTATAACCCCGATCCGGTGACCCACCCTCGTCAGGGAGACACCTTCACCTATGTAGGTGAGGAAGGATGATCCCCGATTGTAGAGCTTTCGAACTGTCCGATCCTTTTTCACAACAGTGGAGAGGGGAGTATCCTCTATGTCAATGACTGTGGGAGGCCATCTATAGGGGCAACCATGTTTGCCAGTCACCCCCAGGTCTAGCGCGGTACCACACTTCATTCTTATCAAATATGAACTGCAGGGTTTTTGCCAGGGTCAATAGCAGGCCATTATGGGCAATCGGCGGGGCATCACTCGAATAGGCTTTGACCAGATGAAAGCTGAGGTCGTTATTTAGGGTGTTGATGTCTGCCACCTCTGTATCCGAGAGCTAAATCAATGGCTCGAGGATGTACTTCCTCTTCAGGAAATCGTACCAAAACACGATCTTGTGGCCATCTATGTTCCAGGCGCTCCTTCGACACATCCTTGAGGTCTGTGAGCAGCTTCACCCCATCACCACCAATGGGGTTGAGGGAGAATGGCTTTGAGTTTGCTTCGTACTGTAGGGCGAATGAATTGCCATCGCTCTCTTCTACCTTGGCAGCATCAACTGCGTACACATCTGCCAGGTCAGCGAGACCATTCGAGTGAGCAAATATGGGTTCCATAGCACACTATAGGAGGGGTTTAAACAAGACATATAACCATGCCGATTGTCCGACTGCTGCTCTCCGGTGGTTAGAACGTAATCTCACCATCTCTAGAGGGGAGATGGGTGGTACAGTACCGTGTAGAATGGGTCCTCTTCGAGGTGCCCCAGCGGGGCACAACATACATACACGCTGATGTGCTACATCTACCTCTGTGCAGTGCACACAGCAGCTCACTGGTAGAAGTCGGCCGGGACGTGATAGAGTATCTCCCAGGTACCAACAGCAACCTATAGAAAGCTATCAGTCCTAGCCTGTTCACACCTGTAAATCACCTGTTTGACAGCCCCTCCATTAACATATATGCCAGCACGGATGGGATATCGGACGCCCATTTAGAGTTTACACTCTTATTACTCATTGACCTGACGACAACATGATATCACACCAGGAATATATGACCTTTGCCGAGATGATGAAGAGCCTGCTACAGGGTTGCCCCTTCATGACCCCTGCACAGATAACGGCCTTAAACGAACAGATGGTCGCACTGCAACAAGGAGAGCGACTACAGTGGGAGAGCTGGTATCAATGGAACACGAGCCTTGCAAGGAGGCGAAGGAACCGTGAAGTTTCCTGATACTGGCAAGCCATCCTGGAGGAGAGTAAGCGGGACGATGTCTTCACATACGACGATGAGCCAGATGTAGCGGAGACCGCGGACGATGCAGCGGAGACCGCAGACGGAGACTGCGGACGAGGATGAGCCAGAGAGGAAGCAGGACGATGAGCCAGATGTCTTCACATGCGACGATGAGCCAGGTGTCTTCACAGACGAGGTTGAGCCATATGTCATACTGTGGGAAGAGGTGATGGCACAGAAGTGTAAGACCAAGAAAGCCATCCAGCGGCGGACCTACTATCTTGGCCATACAGTGAAGTTCCAGATCTCACATCTCAGAAACCTACTGGCACCCGACATAGTGCTGGATGACCTCTTTCTAAGAGACGTCTGTCTCGAAATCAGCAAGCTGGCATGGTTCGCCAGGCTCTCCAAAATGTAACCTTCTAGGACTCATTAGCAGATTCTGCAGGCGATGTAGGTTTAATCTCCAGGTATACTATGGCAAAATCAGAGTGGCGGAAGAAACCAGAAATATACCCCTCCCTGACGGCTGACGAGGGCGGTACCATCCACGGCTGGCGACTCCAGCAGACAGATACCATCAGACAGAATCTAGGCCATGAGGCAGAAAAGTACAGCCTACAACGTCCTCGAGCATACAACCACTGCTGCGGGTGTGATTTGAGCCAGTGCTGGGGTGGCAGCTGTGGCCACTCTCACTACAGGGGTCGGGGCCATCGTCGCCATCCCGCTGAGTGGCGTGTCACTAGCCGCCACGGTCTTGGCCACGGGCTTGGGGGTGGGCCAGCGGCAGATTACAAGGAGGCTGGAGAAGCATGCTAAGTACGTGGCACTGGCACAGAGTATGCTACGGGCTATCAACGAGTCCTCAGTAAAGCTCTCGAAGATGGCCAGGTCACCGATGAAGAGTACCTCCATATATTGAATGTCCAAGCCCTGTACCACACGGATAAACCTAAAGTGCGACAGCAATACTTCAAAGGCTCCAGTGGGTGGGTTGATATGGAGGAGTTAAAAAACGAGATGTTACGGCGAGGTCGGCATAGTTACCTAGAAATTCTGAGGAATTATGTGTTCAAACCTATCAAATTCGGCCACGCCTACTCAGTTACCCTTATTGTTTTATATGTCCTTAACCCTTCTTATGTCACCAGCGCCTCAAAGCGCTGACCATGTTATTCATATGAATTAACTCTTTAATGGTCAATTTTCCAAGCCAGGCCAAGAGAAAACTATTTTTTTTAAATTTACTATTGAAATTTACAATTATAGTTTTCTGTTGTCATGCAAATCGACATTCCTCAAGACCAATGCTTGGCCGTTCACGGACTACTGTTCAAGAAACCTAAGTCTTCGCTTAGTCATTATCAGGCCAAGAGATTATTTTATAAAATTTACCACTAGAATGACTGGCTCGGTTACCGAGCCAGTCATTCCAGTGATAAATTTTCAAAAATAGTGTTATCTTTTCCTGCAAATGACCATTCCCACTGCAGATGCCATTTTGGCCGGAGTGACCTTTAAACGGTTAATTTGACACGTGAAGGGTTAAAATAGGCACTGTTTCCATCAATGTCTAAACACATACCTTTAATTTCCGGCACCAGGTTGTTGTATATCATGTTCTCCTTTGTGATATTGCGGCACCCTTTAACCGGCTCCAGAGCCTTACTCAATCCGTATCCTCGTACAACGTCTACAGAGGCCTGGCAAAGAAATAGAGACAAAATCCCATAGTTACTGAAAAGTTCGAAACATGGAAGAAGTTCCGATGAATGAACACTTGATAGACATTCAATATAAGCCAATTAATAATGATGATGATGATGCTGCTGCTGCTGCTGCTGCTGCTGCTGCTGCTGCTACTACTACTACTACTACTACTACTACTACTACTATTGCTACTACGACGACGACGACGATAAGCATAATGTGTAACTGTTTTCTGCGGCTGGAAGCAGTGGAAATAGAGTTAGTCATTCGAGTCATGTACACTTTCAGAAATAGTCTCCTTGGCCTGCAGATGGAGCGTACTCAAGATCAATGTAGATGCTGGGTTTGACATGACCATTACATGTTTCAGTTGGTACAAGAGGGTTTGACCAAGCGAAGCCTATTTTATGAAAATTTACCACTGTAATGACTGTCTCGATAATCGAGCCAGTCATTTCTGTGCTAAATTTTTTTATGATGGTCTGTCTTCTTTTGGACTGCAAATGGGCATTCAATATGCAAATATCTTGATTTTCCGTCACAAAGGTAGCCATTAATGGGTTCACGAACAAAATCGCATAATGTGTGAATGATGTCACAATCACCGTCATTGCAAGGTACGTCAGTTGGTAATCTTACCATGATAGCTAGCACGCACGCAAGCGAACACGCATGCAAGAACACACGCACGCATGCACACGTACACACAGACACGTTGGCACAACCCACCTTAGAGACAAACGCCAGAGAGTGAGAACCAATTGCTTTACCATAAGCCGCAAACATCTTACGCTGTTTCACCGGCTGTGGTGTGGGAATGGATGCGTTAGGCATACCTGAAAATTAGATAGATTTCATCATTTAGTAAATCATCTATAATTTTACACAAATAATCAGGTATTTTTCCTGGCTGGGGTGGGGGTGGGGTGGGGGGGGCACTATTATGCATGGTAATAATATGTATTTTGGCGTTACTGTGACCCAAGTCTTACTCACCCATTTGCGCCCAGGCAATTTGGCCACCTTTTATGATAATATCAGGTTTTGCACCAAAGAACCCTGGTTGCCATAGCACCAAATCGGCTAATTTGCCAACCTACAGAACAAACACAATATCTATACCACCTTTATTCTTCCCATAAACAGTACTCTTTATAATTAGCTGGATGCGGCATAGGAATGGGCATTTCCAGTTTTAGCTATACCTCACCCATTCTTAATTAAGCTAAACCCATGCTTCGCCTGTGTTGGGATAGGTCGATCCCGGGTGTTGGAATCACCGAATTTGAAATTTTGAAATCCGAATTCCTGGAATCAAAGGCAGTTGTTCCTGGTTAAGTCTCTAGTGAGAACACGCCTAAAGTTCAAGGTAACTACACAGGTAATTTGTGGAATAGTTTGATGACAGCAACAGCTCCCAATCAAATTAGTCTCAAAATATTCAACAGTATGTTTGTTAAATTGTAAAGTCATCAAAGATATACGATTCGTGCACTTTAGTGACAGATGTTACGATTTTCCTAATGGAAACCTTACGTCAATTTGATTGTGACATTAGCTAGCTAGCTCGTGACGTAATTGATTATAACGTCAGTTATATGAGTGACAGATCGGATCCCTGCATACCATAGTAAGCAGACATGAAGGATCAAGTACTTTCTAAGGTCACATAGCACTCGTTGTCGTCGTCCGTCACCATCATCATCATCGTCGTCGTCATCTTCATTGTCACCGTCGTCGTCGTCGTTTTCGTTGCCATCGTCGTCGTCGTCATCGTCATCGTCATTATCATCATCGTCGTCGTCGTCGTCACTATCGTCACCATCGGTATCGTCATCATCATCAATTATTATTATTATTATTATTATTATTATTATTATTATTATTATTATTATTATTATTATTATTATTATTATGTACCTCCACAGATCCTATAATATGGCTCATACCATTGCTTACCGCCGCGTTGATGGTATACTTAGCCAGATAGCGACGCACGCGTATGTTGTCATTATCACCCTATAAATACAACACGACAATCATTGCGTAATAATTAGAGGATCTTACACGAGTTGGGATTTCATATCAAATTTATCACACGAGTTTAGTAATATCACATTTGGAACTCGCATTAGCGATCTTACTAAACGAGTGTAATAAATTTGATTTTGCAATGAGTGTCACTGTAGGATTCTATTTATAACATAATCTATTTTTGGAATTTTCGAATTTTCTAATCAATTCTTGTCATTTTCTACTATTTTTTATTATTTTTTTATTACTGTAACACGTCGCTTCTGAGATTGCTGATCAATGCGAAACAAACTAGTGTGGCAAACACTTACAACATCTTATTTTCAGAATTAAAATTATTTATTTGTGAAAAATCGATTGAATTTTCCGAGTGTTTCATTGAAACACCGCATCATATCGTATGGCCACTTCGTATAGCTACGCGTACATGCACATTTCACAACAAGAAGATGACACGTACACCCTCGTTGCTAGGCAACGTGGACTGTAAGTAGGTCACCACAAAGAAGAGTGCTACTATATTGCTTTCAACAGAAAACAAAAAACGTGTTTAGTTAATATAACTTTGAACACAATGTAAGAATTGTTCTGTTGAATATTTTGAACATAATTGGATGGCAAGACATTGCTGCCTTAGGCAATTATGTTCAAAATATTCAACAAATACATTTTATTTAGTTTCGGAAACAGGTTATTGCTGACCTGTACTCTAAGGCAATATATTGCTTTCAACAGAAAACAAAATACGTGTTTAGTTAATATAATTTTGAACACAATGTAAGAATTGTTCTGTTGAATATTTTGAACATAATTGGATGGCAAGACATTGCTGCCATAGGCAATTATGTTCAAAATATTCAACAAATACATTTTATTTAGTTTCGGAAACAGGTTATTTCTGACCTGTACTCTAAGGCACCTTATCACACTAATGGCTGCGTTTTCAACCAACATCTATAATAACACAGGTTAAAGGGCCAGTAATTGGCCAATATGACCCCGTATTGTCCACGTACCAGCCCCGTAACCAGCATTATCAGCGATGGCTAGTCCTGTGAACTAGAAAGTTATCACAACCATCTGTCAATAAACATACCTTCTCCTCTGATAGCCGACCACGGAACTGTTTCATCTTATCTGCTGTCTGCCATGTTCTGGTGATGACCTCGCCGATACGACCCATAGCCTAGAAGCAGGACAACCGTGGCATGGCTAACATAAAATTAACGAGGACGCGCTATACGCTGCCCTTAACTCATTTTGTGTCAAGCGCGCCTCAAAGCGCTCAGAATTATACATATATCAATTAACTATTTCATTAATTGTCAAGCATTTTCAAGAGAATTGAAATTTTTCCCCAGTGAGTGTCTATTTTCAGGCCAAGAGAAGATAAATTCTTTAAATTTATTACTGAAATGTGCAAAACTAGCTTTCTACTACAGAAAGCTAGCGTTGCAAATTCCAGTGGTAAACTTACACTTTTGGTGACCATTGTATTTGGCCGTTTTGGTTACAAGTTTAATGGCCAGGAAAATCCAACCTGGCCCTGAGCCAGTGTTCATTTGCAGGGTAAGAGGATTTATTTTTGGAAAAGTTACCACCAAAATGACTGGTTCGGTTACCTAGCCAGTAATCCTAGTGTCGATCGGCAAATGGCCATTCCTCAAGATCAATGGAGGAATCCAGTTTTAGCCATGCCATGTCCAGGATTGGGATTGGGATCGATATATCCATGAACTCTCTGACTATCTATTTCCAGAAAACTATACAGGTAAGCTGCTGATTATTTTGAAAGTAGTTTAACTGGGTGGTGTTGCTGCCTATTAGTTTCAAAATATTCAACATAATGTTTATTAAATAATAAAGTCATACAATTCGTACAACAATGCTTACTCATCTGGCATTGTCTGCATGTAATTTTCTTGTTAATCTAGAATTTTAAATAAGAGTGTGTTTACTGAGCAGACGTGAATCCAGTTGCAGGCCAAGAGAATAGTATTTTTGAAAATTTATCGTTTGACCATTAAAGGGTTATGTTGACACGAGAGGTTAACGATAACGAGGCTATACGAGTAAGCTATTGAATATTCTGAAACTAATGGTACTGGACCGCAGGCAGCAACCGCTCCCAGTCAAATTAGATTGAAAATATTCAGCACAATATTTATTAAAACGGAAATATGGATGTTTTTGTCTTTTAACCCCATCTTGTGTCAACTTAACCCTTTACCGATCCAGTTGCTAAAAATGGTCTCTGCAGTAATCGTGAGAAATGTCCATTTGCTGGCTTAGAGAAGTATATTTTTGAAAATTTACCACTGGAATGACTGGCCCGGTAACCGAGCCAGTCATTCCAGTGGCAATTTTCAAAAATACTTTTCTCTTGGCCTGCAAACGGACGCTGGCTTATGAAAAACCCAAATTTTCTTAACAATCTAGCACTTGGCGGTCAACCCAGTCAAACGCGTTCTCTGTAGTTGTCTTGAGGGCAGAAAACGATTTTTGTAATTTTCAGCTTACAAAACATGAGCGCTGAAGCATACAATTTCTCGCCTGTAAAGACATGGATAGTGTTGATTGGCAAAGCATACTTGGCATGGTTTGTAATACACATATTCAGTAATGCACCAATCAAACATGGACATATTTTACCAAACTGCGGATAGTCTGATCTTAAAATCTTTTTTCAAAATGAAACTAGTAATGATGCAGATAGTACTATTGCATAGTATATAACTCTGCTGTACAATTGTGTTGATATCTGGTGAGCCATTGTTGAAAATGAGTGGCCCATAAAAAACTACAACAAAACAAACATGAAAAAGGTTCAAAGTCCAAAACCGTGAAAAAGTAGTAAAAATTGCCCAAAATCTTATCAGTAATGATACAGATCGTATCCCCGTATTGCATGGAATACTTCTGTAAAGTTTCAATGAAATCGGAATGACCATAGTTCAGTTACTTGGTCCATAGACAACTTTAACAGAAAAATCATGAAAAAAGTCCAAAACTGTGAAAAAGCAGGGGAAATTTCCCAAAATGAAATGGGTAATGATGCGGATAGTACACCTGCATAGTATATAACGCTGCATTACAATTTTGTTGATATCCGTTGTTGAAAACGAATGGCTCATAAAAAACCGTAACCAGAAAGACATGAAAAAAGTTTGAAGTCCAAAAACCATGAAAAGATAATTATAATTCCCCAAAATGAAATTTATTGTTATGGAGATCACATCCCTGTGTAGTATAGATCACTTCTGTAATGTTTCATAGAGATCGGATGAGCCATTGTTGAAAAATAAGTTGATTTAAAAAACCTTAACCAAAACTACACTGGCAAAACACATGAAAAAGTCCAAAACCATGAACAAAATTGTTAAAATGCCACAAAATTAAATCTATTGTTATGTAGATCACATCCCTGTATAGATAGATATATAGATCAATTCTGTAAAGTTTCATTGAGATCGAATGAGCCAGTGTTGAAAAATAAGTTGGTTAAAAATCCTTAACTAAAACTGCACAAATGACAGACGACGCCGCCGCGCCACCGCCGCAACGACGCCGCTGGAATTAGCTATCCCTATGTCTCGCTTTCTGCTTCACATGCAAGACAAAAATACTCTTCCCTTGGCCTGCAAACATTATAATTTTATTGAAGAATCTTGGCAATTAAACGGTTAATTGTTATGGGTTGCATCATGGGCTCATTGCGGCGCAGCTAACATAAGATGTTCCAAAGGTACATCTTTTAGAAACAAAACAAATCTTAGTATATTATGATTTCATTCCATATAAATTTCTTTAGCTGTGAAGTTGAATTAGGGACTCGTGTCTCTTAGTGAATTTCACAACTTTATAAATTATATTAATTTATTCGCAATGAAATCATCACATGTTATATTTTATTTCTTCTCTTAACATCTAGGCACATAATTTAAGCCTCTGAAGGTATAAACCAATTTTAGCAATTATATGTTCAGGCATCTTAGTGCGTATACGCATCTTTAAGAGGGTGGCCGGGACATGCCTTTTGCTCCAACAGTATTTCTGTAGCAATGGACCATTTTTGCTGTTTCCATCAGACAAACCTGATACGATAACTTCTTAAAGGTATGGGAAATATTCTGTTGAATATTTTGAAACTAATTCGACCGAAAGTTGTTGCTGTGTGTTCAACAGCTTATGTGCATGATTACTGTGAACTTGAAGTACTAACTGTCTGGTACGTCAATGTACTTCACCAGATCATGTCAAAGGGGCTTCAAACGGGGACGCAGCTGCGCAGACATTGTAAGGGCTCAACACATGCTTGTGTCATTAGTCATGTCCAAACACTGGGATTTCCACAAAATGGGTATTAACATGTTACGAGCCTTCGACACAATTAAACATTCAAAGATCCTAGATGTACTACGCCAGGCCAGTTGCAATGAAGATGAGCTACGACTAGTGAGACTACTGCTTGCAGACACCAAGCCGAGAGTACGAGTCAAGTCAGTGAAACCTGTAGAGTTTGAGACATCAATCGGCTCCCCACAGATTCTTTCCCCTGTACTTTTCACCTGCTACCTGGCTGCTGCATTGAAATATGTGCGGGAAAATTTGACAAGACCAACCCCCCCTCCCCCCACCCCACACCCCACCACCCACCCACCCACCCACCCGGTGTCAATACTGGGCATGTCGCTAAAGATGGAATATGCCGACGACGTGGACTTCATAGACGAGGAAAAGAAACCCCTTGACGAACTTCTCCAAGTAGCTGCAAGCAAACTAAAAATTAAGAATCTCTTTATCAATGAATCCAAAACAGAGTTCACCCACATATACCTATCTGCACAGCGTGAAACTATAGAAAATGATGATCCGCTTCGTGGCGGCGAACCACGGAAGAAAAGTAAACTCCTGGGCTCACTGCTTTGCAGTACTGCTGATATTGCCGCATGCTGCATTATGGGGATCATAGCTTTCCAGTCCTTCTGAAAGCTATGGATTCGTAGATCAAAGATGCCCTTGATAAAAAGAATCCGTTTATACAATGCAACCTGCGTATCCGTGATGATATATAACTGTAACAGCTGGGCAGCTCCAACGGCAGCTCTAGACAAACTCGATGCCTGCCACCGCAAACACCTACGCACCAGCGCTGGGCACCGATGGCCAGGCAGCCTAATTTCCAACGATGCACTATACAAGCTGTGTAATACGTCGCGGCTGTCTGTAAAAGTCGCCCAGCAAAGATGGTCCATGTTTGGCCATGTACTAAGGATGCCAGAAGACACACCAGCAAAGAGAGCCTTGGAATTCACCCTACTCGGAGCCAGCAAATACAGAGCCAGGAGAGAACGTCATTGCATACATTTGCTAAGCGTGCTACGAGGTGACCTCAGGAAAGCAGGGTTAGGTACACTGAAGTCAAGAATGGACCTGAGGAAGCTAAGGATTTTGGCGACACAGTGGGAAAAAGCGAAGAAGGACTGATTGCAGCTGTATGGTGTTTCTACTACTACAGCGGCAGAATACGGTAATCACACATACGTCAGCATAAAAAAGTTGAATAGAAAAGTTTGAAAACCAAATTATATATTGTCTTTTGGCAGAGGTTGGTCATGAAATAGTTTTTTCAAAATTAATAATTTCAAAACTGTTCTTGGAGTTGGTAAAACCCATATATCACACGTGGGTGGATGGGTGTGGGTGGGGTGGGGGGCGTTATTCATACCAGGAGCACTTTGGGAGGCCAAGCATTTAACCCTTCAAACAAAACCCCTCTTGTGTCAACAGCGCATTAAAACGCTCAAAATAATATTTATTTGAATTAACCATTTAATTGTCACTAGCATTCAAAGAAGTTTGGATTTTTGCTGCAAAAAAAATAGTATTTTTGTAAATTTATAACGAAAATTAACCAAAAAAATAAATTTCTGTTATCCTTCCAATGGACATTCATCAAACGGGTAATGGTCAAGAAAATTCAAATTTCTGCTTAGCCATTGTCAACTTGCAGTCTAAAAAGTGGTAAATTAAAATATATATACTTCTCTTAGGCAGCAAATGGGCATTTCTCAAGATCACTGCAGAGGCCATTTTTAGCAACTGGACCATTAAAGGGTTACGTTGACACAAGATGGGGTTAAAAGACAAAAACATCAATATTTCCGTTTTAATATATATTGTGCCGAATATTTTCAAACTAATTTGACTGCGAGCTGTTGCTGCCAGTGGTCCAGTACCATTAGTTTCAGAATATTCGATAGCTTTCTGGTGTAGCCTCGTTAGCGTTAACCTCTAGTGTCAAACTGACCTAAACAACTCTGCATTGGTCTTGAGGCATGTCTATTAGCAGGTCAAGAGAAGCGAATTTCTTTTAATTAACCACTGGAATAACTGGCTCTATAACCGACCCAGTCTTCCAGTAGTACGTTTTCAAAAGTACTTTTCTTTTGACCTGTAAATGGATCCAGGGTAAGCCAATGCTTGAATTTGCATTACCATTACCCTTTTTTTGGTCAAGTCGGTTTAAAAAATCCAATGGTAAATTTACAAAAATAGTCTTCTAAAGTAAAAATATCTTGAAAGATATTGACAATCAAAATGTTTAATTGATATATTAAGTAGTAATTTTAGCGCATTGATGCGCTGTTCACTCAAAAGGGGGTTAAATTAAGGAACTGGGAATTCACGATATAAGTGGTTCAATAATTGCTAGACAACCCCCCCCCCCACACCCCCCCACCCACCCCTCGCTGTAATTCCTCTTCCAAAAACGTTATCCCCATTTCACACCCCACCTACCTCCACCCTCCCTACCTGTGAATCCGAGCTTATCATACTGATAGCGCCAATGTCATGCAAAATGTCCTCAGCAGCGATTGTCTCTGCTCGGATACGCGACTCAGCAAAGGCCACATCTTCTTTTAAATTTCTGAAAACGGAATAAATCAAGTAACGAAACTGAATCCTTTTTAGACTGTTATTTGGTTTCCCTTAGCCATTTAACACATACAGGCCAGAAACGGCAAATTTTCTATGATATGATATGATATGATATGATACTTATTGGCCAAAATTCACCTTTCCAGAATAAATTCTATAATTTGACGTCATATGACTTCATAATCAGCTAAGTGGCGTATATGATGACGTCATAATCATGACGTCATAAATGTTTCTATTTGGCCTGTCTTTAACTAGTAATAGTACGGCACATTGTTATTTGTACGAATTGTATGGCTCTATTATTTAATAAACATGCTGTTGAATATTTTGAAAATAATTTGACTGGACGTTGTTGCTGCCATAGTTACCTACATGTATAGCTTTCTGGAAATTGATATAAATGGACACGGGCAAATATGGGTGGGACATAGCTAAAACTGGATTCCTTCCTTGAACCATAAATACTTCCAAGGCAAAACCATGCCATATATAATACAGAATAATTTACAATTTAAAAGGTAATGATAATTTTACGCTTTGACAACTCATCATACCACATATGAATATGCAAGTGGCCACTGCACGACACGCCCCCCCCCCCACCCACAACCCTCACCCTGCCACACCGCCCCACCCCTCAGTCAAGAGGAGACTTCTCCTTATGCCCCTTTAAAGTGCATTGATACAATAATCATAATACGAATGATGAACATGGTTATTATATATAGATTAATTAATTATGTGCACAATGATCTATACTGACTACTGACTATTACAACAACAGCAGCAATAACATAAACAGAAGCAACAACAACGACGACGACGACGACGACGACAACAACAATCAATAATCAACAACGAGGATGATATCGCCATATAATAATGATAATAAGAATGATGGAAATGGCGATTATATATGAACTAATTAATTATGTTAACAATAATATATACTGCCTAGTACTTGTACACTCAAGGGCCTATGGCCTATTGTGGCAAATAAATATCTATCTATCTCTCTATCTATATTAACATGTATGCACTCTGTCAAAACGGGGAAACACTGTAACCTCCCCATCTATCGCTGTATCGCGACCTGGATGTAAAATAAATACAATACAATGCACGAATTGTATGTCATTGATAAATTCATAATTTAATAACCGTTCAGTATTTTGAAACTAATTTGACCGCAGAAAATTCTCAATTTCTCCTTACGTAGCATGAAGGTTTGGTATGCATCTGCTGCTAATTTCTTTATGACCGTCGAATTATGTTGAAAGAAACTGGAGTTTAGCTAGAAATGGTCAAGGCATATCTAGAAATGGGCAGGACATATCTAGAAATGGGCAGGGAATAGCTAGAAATGGTCAAAGCATATCTAGAAATGGGCAGGACATATCTAGAAATGGGCAGGGAATAGCTAGAAATGGGCGGGGCATATCTAGAAATGGGCGGGGCATAGCTAGAAATGGGCCGGAAATAGCTAGAAATGGGCGGGGAATAGCTAGAAATGGTCTGGGCATAGCTAGAAATGGGCGGGGAATAGGTAGAAATGGTCTGGGCATAGCTAGAAATAGGCAAGACATATCTAGTGATGGGCGGGACATATCTAGAAATGGGTGGGGCATATCTAGAAATGGGCGCGGAATGGCTAGAAATGGGAAGGGCATATCTAGAAATGGGCGGGACATATCTAGAAATGGGCGGGACATATCTAGAAATGGGCAGGGCATATCTAGAAATGGGCGGGGAATAGTTAGAAATGAGCGGGGCATAGCTAGAAATGGGCCCCACTCATGTTCATGACTTACTTGTCCAGATGGTGGCAGACCATCAACATGTCCAAATGTTCATCAATAGTATTGGTGGTATATGGGCGTGTAGGATTTGTGGAAGAGGGCAGCACGTTCGACTCACCACACACCTTCATAATATCTGGCGCGTGACCGCCACCAGCGCCCTCTGAGTGGTACGTGTGGATTGTCCGCCCCTTAAACGCTAAGATCGTGTCTTCTACGCATGCGCTTTCGTTGAGCGTGTCCGTGTGTATTAAAACCTAATTTGAAATAAAAAGAAATATGTAAATGCATTTCGTACACAGATAATGTTGTATAGTGTACGTTGTATGGACCATCAACCGTTTTAAGTAAAGACTAGTGCTAGGTATTCGCATAAAAACCTGTATTCGAATATTTGTATAGGTATACTTAACCCTTTAATACCTATATCAGCCAGCAACGGCTTCTGTAGAGGTCTTGAGAAATGTCAATTTGCAGATCAAGAGAAGACTATTTTTGAAAATTTACCACTGGAATGACTTGCTCGATAACTGACATTTTCTTTGAAATTCAGGGCTTTAAGGGTTAAATGAATAAATATTCGAATTATTCGAATACTTCAGATGAGAACTAAATAGAAACGACATATAGGTATATGCATAGGTCATGGTTTTATAGTCCTCTCCCACTCGCGTGCTCAGCGGACTTTACAAATTTAATGTCGTTACCCTGTAAAATCTGGAATGCTTAGTGGGGAAATCGATGATTGACGCATTGGCACCATAGGGCCCAATATGTGCTAGACATCTGCCAAGTTTCCAGTCATTCGCCTTAAAACTCAATGAGAAAATGCAGTTTAAATATTGCTATCATACATTTCCTATATTTCCTATTGGAGACGCATTGTGCTTAGAAAAACAGATTTCTCGAAAACTATTGGACGTATCTAATATACAATTCATACATTAATTAAGAAATTATAGAAATTAGGGGTTTCTCATGGTTCTAGTCTAACGGACGAAAGACAATTTTTGGCGGCCATTTTTGTTTTCAGCTTCGTCTTGCAGGGGGTACACGTCTGCCTGGGCACTGGCATAGGTTATATGGTATCTTCTAATATAACCATTGCACATGTGTGTTTAACGGGAGTTCATTTCTGCTAAAATCAAAACTTCTAACATTATTACATACACGGTTATCTTGACAATAAGAAATGACCTTGATCTTTGAACAAAATGTCAGACTGTTTCTTTGGGATGAGAGCCGTAGTATGTAGTCACAGTTCGAACATTTCCCTTAAAGGGATGGTCTTTGGTGTGATGGGGTTTATTTCTAATATGTCTATTGAACTGTTAATGACAATATGCATTTGTTTCTGGTAAAAACAATTTTACCTTTAATGGTAACCATGACCCTTTACCGTTGTACTCAAAATCAGCAGACATCTTCTGGAGACAATGGTAACTAACGTCCATCCCACATAGTAGTGGGTTTTTTTAAAATGGTGCTCATAGTCGGAGTTGAAATATCCATAATGCAAATTCCTATATCTGTCACGGGCATCTCCAAAATCATTGGATTCAACTTAAAATTAATACCAATATAGGACATAGAAATGGACCCAAGTTGTACACTGATTGCACAAGACAGCATTTTGGCAGCCATTTTGAAAAAATGAAATTTTGTTTTCAATCCAATCTAAGGCTCACTAGAGAGTTAATCCTGAATAACGCCATGCGTCATATTAAGTCTCTGGTGAGAACATGGCCTAAGACAATTTGTAAATATTTCATAAATATTCGAATATGTGTATGCTATGCGAGTATTCGTTCATATTGGTCTATTTGAATCAATATTCAAATATTCTGACCCAACACCGGTAAAGACACGCGGTGCTGTAATATAACAATAGCATTTTATATCATTTTGAATTTATACCGATAGAACATATTCCATTGTTAAACACTGAAGAGGAAACGTGTAAATTTTGTTTCAAATATAATATTCAGCTTACCATACCTGCATATGCATGATTACTGAAATTCTGCGGCTGTAGTAGTTACTGTAGAACATCCTACAGCTGCAAACAGTCCTTCTTCGCTTTTGCCCACCATGTCTTTAGCTTCCTCTTACCCATTCTTAATTTGACTGCATTTTAGAGGGCGCATCGTAGTATGCTTAAGCGATTTATGCAATGACTTTATCTCCTGAGTTTGTATTTGGCTTTCTGTGCTGGTGTGACGTCTGGCATCCTAACACATGGCCAAACATGGACAATCTTTGCTGGGCGATTTTTGCAGACAGAGCCGATGCATTACACACCTTGTATAGCACATCGTTGAAATTTAAGCTGTCTGACCATCAATGTCCAGTGATGGCCCGTGGGTGGTTGTGCTGGCAGGCATCGGGTTTGGTC
>JAVVLW010003236.1:0-29000 GCA_034401795.1 Chaetoderma sp. LZ-2023a | reverse complement strand
GTTGATTCCATCCTGGATGGCTCTCTGGACAGTCACCGGACTAGGCTGGTGCGATGTGGATGCTGTCACTACCCCCCTGTAAGAGCTGCGAGGCATGCGAAAGTGCTGCAATAGACACTCTCCCACTCTCCTCCGCATCGCGCAATGCCGTGTTTGCTGAGCACAAAGCGCTCGAGCACAGCGCTCCCGTGTCAGACCGGGAGCCTGGCCACATGTCTTCGCCTAGCGCAGCATGGTCATCCATGCTCGGCTTAGGCACTACACCATACTTCTGATATTGATCAGGTACAATGCGGCAACGTTAAGCCACCTCACGAGGGGCCTTCGCGAGACATCCATGCGCCTTGATGGACGTCTCTGCCGCTGTAAACATATCAACAATATGTTCCGCCAGTGGCAGAGATGGCATAACGTTAACAGTCGGCTTACCTGCATTCCACAGCAAGATCTGGCCTGACGCTTATTAGCCAATGACAAGCATCAGACCAGTCCTCCTCTGTGGCTACCTGCGAATGCTCTACAAGACGAGGGCCTTTGTCATCCTCCTGAGCAATCGTAGGCGTGTATGTGGCTGGAGGAACTGATACGCCTGGCAAGTCATAGAAAGCATGCGGGCCTGAAAGAACAGGTATGCTAAACTGGCTGGCTTGACCAGGAGCAGGCGCCGTGGTATTGCGTGGGGAAATATTCGCCACACCACGGCCCTGGCCAGAACCTGCTACACCATCGGCAAGCCGAGGTATGCGGTAAAACTGGCCATCAGATCCAACCCGGGCCACCTGTGTCGTGAACGCTACTCCTACGTGAGTAGCAACATGGACATCGCCCGTATTCCCCGCGAGGGGTGCACATAGGTTAATGTCCATGGCCACGGCGCCAGAAGGAGAACCCAACAGATAATCCTCTTCTTCTGGCCAGAAAGATTAGACTCCAGGTCAGCGAAGAATGCTAACCCGGACTGGCCAGGAAAGGTAGCATAGGAGGAAGTGGTACCTGCAGAGTGTGGATACTCCTGGCCTGATAAGCAGGCACAAGGCTCCAGCGACACCTGTTCACGAGCAACCAGTGCGGCAAGCCCGCTGCCAGTGTTCTCATTGTGGAACGCCCCCTCTAATGGAGCCACCTCTGAATCCTGATCTAAAACTGGCAGGTCCCTACAGAATAATTATGGTGGGCGAGGCGTTCCTCTTACCCTTCTTACTCTGAACCTCTCTCTTGGTTCTTCTCTCCTCCTCACACGCCCTCTCTCTAGCCTGCAATGACAAAAATTCAGTCATTAGCTCGCACCACCCCCCCCCACCCCCCCCCCCTGTTTACAAACATCACAATTAAGCAGCGGTCCGCAAGGACTGCATTGAAAACATAAGTGTGGGGCAAACCGCTCTTTAAGAAACCTTCCACAGGAAGGACAACCAGGTTTCTGAGACAGGCCAGAAGATGAAGACAATGAGTAATTTTAGTTAATGAATTAGTAACTCAAAACCAAAATAAAAGAAATTAAATGAAATGCCTAATATCATAACTCGAATACCTGTGTCTTTAGCATAGACACACCGTCTGATCTGATGCACTGGAAGCTCCACCAATTTCTATGACCTTTTAACTCTCTCCACCATAAGGGGAAGGAAGTGGACCAAGAGGGAAAAGTGAGAAGACCTTCTTACGAGGCCTCCAACTCACTGGACATAGACTTTTGGTTAAATTTTCTAACAATGTTAGTAGGAAATGGAACCTTGGTGGAGAGAAACACAAACCCTCTGATGATGTGCTGTCCTTTTTAATCATAGATAGATACCTGTGGACATATACACAAAGAGAGATTAGTATTTCATAGCGCGATTTTGAAATAAACCAGTTTTTAGGCACTTTTCAAGTCTAATCGCGAGTCCCCGAAACACATTACATCGGAACTAAAACAATAAATTCGACAAACATTTAATAGAAATCACCTGATGACTTGGTCCTGGGCCCTCCTCTGGAGTCTTGACACATTCAGACATTGTCTTCAGGGGAAAATTGAGTCAGAAATTTGGAAAAAACACTGCAGAAACTCTAAGCAAAAAGTTTGCATGTGTACTCTCAGCCAATAAATTAGCAAAGAGGAAGTACTAGTCTGCGCATGCGCTAGGTTGGGGCTGGCATCCGCCGGACTGTCATCTGACTACCTGCCTAATAGGGGCACCTAACTTTTTTAATCTGAGTATTTATTGAGTGAAGGCCGATATTTAGCAATATCAAAGAGTATTAGGGAGGTAAGTATACACTCGATGTGAAATGAGTAATCCCCATGCCACTCTTTTCAGGCCAGATGAGCTAAAATAAGTAAGAGACAATTAATAAGCCATGCAAATTGCATAGAATTTTATTAAGATTATCAAAAATGCTAAATCAAAATGCCAAAAGGCTTAACATGATGATGAACATTAAAAAAACTTTTTTTGATAACTACAGTTTTACTTACAGAAGACACTCATGCAATCAAACACTTTAATAGTCAAGATAGGTCCAGAAAATCAAATCTATGGCTTATGGATTGTCCATTTGCACGTCAAGATATGACTATTTTTTAAAATCTACAACTGGAAGGACTGGCTCGGTTACAAGTCAGTTATTATATTGGTAATTTTCAAAACTAGTTCTCTCTTGGCCTGCAAATGAACATTTCTCAAGGGCAGTATCAAGGCCATTTTGGATGACTTGGCCATTAAGCCTAAACTATAAAACATGAAGATCAATCATACAGAAGTTGATGATGGTATTTCATTCGATGAAAGAATAGATAAGACTATTTACTACATGCAACACTTCAAGTCAGGCAGAGTATTTTCAAAAACAGTTTAACAGAATGTCATCGTTATCTAAGACATTAAACACTTTCAGTCAAACTGCTTTCAAAATATTAAGCATGTATAACATTTAGTGCCGTTGGACTAATCTAACAGCGACATGGGATTTAAAGCGATCATAAAATCATCAGAGTACTTAGTTTATTATATTACAGCTCAGAAATAACTTAACACATATTGTTGAATAGTTTGAATATAATTACCTTACGGCAGCAATCAATGTCTTCCAATCCAATGGGCCTTTCTAAGTTTATCCATCCATCATATGATGTCATAATCAACGACGTGATGTGTAAGATGATGTCATAATCATGAGGTCATGAATGACTTGATATAGTCCGACTTTAATGCTTTAATAGTCTGACATATTTTACAAATTGTATGTCTTTACCATTTAATAAACATTCTGTTGAAAATTTCGAAACTAATAGTCAGCAACAGTGCCCAGTCAAATTAGTTTCAAAATACTTAACAGCTTACCTGTAGTTTTCTGGAAATTGATAGGGTGGGAGTTCAGAGATCGAGCGATCCCAACATGAGCGAGGTGTGTTTGGAGCTTAGCTAGAGATGGGCAGGGCATAGCTAAAACTGGAATAAACGAAATCTAGGATTTCTTTTTTCACGAGAGAGTTGATACTTACCTCCCTAATACTTTTGATATTGCTAAATATTGGCTTTCACTCAATAAACACTCAGATTAAAACAGTTAGGTGCCCCTACTGGGCAGGGAGTCAGAGCGTAGTCTGGCGGATGCCAGCCCCACCACCGCGCATGCGCAGACTAGCACTTCCTCTGACTAGATTATTGGCTGACACACATGCAACTATTAAGAGCCTGAAGACTGAGCCTCTGTGGGGTGGAGAGGCCGGGTCCGTATCTAGGGAGGTAAGTATCAACTCTCTCGTGAAAAAAGAAATCCTAGATTTCGTTTATTTCACTTCAAGAGTATACTTACCTCCCTAATACTTTTGATATTGCCAGAATTCGAAAGTGAATCTGGCGGGAGGGAGGCGAGGTCAAAAGACCAGCTCATCCCTATACGCTTTTCTGCGTTTAAGGCACTTAAACTTCTGAAACTGTACGAAAAACAGTCAGGATTTGACTAACCATCGGATAACACCACCGATGTATGAGAGATGACCGAATGTCATATGCGCTCCCCCCCCCCTCCTTCCTGGGAGGAAGAGTCGACTGACCTCAATGTCCTATACGCTCTCTACGTACAAGTGCCATGTACTACAGGACAGAGACGAAAAAGCCCCATTTTCGTAAACTCTCAATCATGAACCACACAAATACACAAACCATCACCATATTAATAACGGGTAACGTGACAATACAATCAACAACGGACAACCCATGAACAAGACTGACCTTGTTGAAATGGCTGCTGACATCATCTTCCCATTGGTGAAGACTGATGCAGGCCCAAAAAAGTGGGTGTTTCCATAAATTAATTGTGAAATATATAAGCAATGAGGAAAAACCTCCTCAAAAAATATAAAGCGAGTTATTTTTTCAAAATCGACAAGGCGAGAGGATTAGAGGTGTCACGGAGATAATGGTCTGTAAAACTGGACTCACAGTGCCATTGAGCCACCGACATAATATCATCCACAGGGACCCCATTAAATAGGGCAGTGGATGTCACTACGCCGCGGACACTGTGAGCCTTGGCCACGTCAACCTGCTTCCCGGTGGCGGATTTATGGCAAAACTGAATGCATTCCACAATCCACCTGGAAATGGTGTCCTTAGAAGCCCTGCCATGGGATTCAATATATGACAACCATAACGCTGACTGGTCGGTGCGCCACTCCGCCGTACGTTGTTTGTACCGGCGCAGCGCCCGGACGGGACACCATGCTTTAGAATTAGGATCATATCTAGTTAAAGCAGGCAAAATAATAGGTTGACCTGGATATTTCAACGACTGATTTTTAGCCAAGAAATTAATCCTAGGTAGCAGCTTAAGGCCTTCCCCTGAAACCACAAAACGGTCATCCTCGGCTGATAAGGCATGAATTTCACTCCTACGCCTAGCCGAGGCCGCAGCAATTAAAAACACAGTCTTCAGTGTTAATAGTTTCATAGAAATGGAACTAAGTGGTTCAAAAGGCTTATCACCTAGTACTTGAAGCACTAGCGATAAACTCCAAGACGGAATCACAGGTGGATTCCTTGGTCTTAGATTGCCCATGCCTTTAATTAATACATTTAATGTATTTACTTCATCACTTCCCCTCTTAGCCAAGCAAGGAATAACAGACATTAATGCTGACTTATAACCAGCAATGGAGTTAGGCTTGAGGCTATAGGCATCATAGAGGTGACAGAGGAAATCAGCTACTACTTGAATAGATGAACCCATTGGATCAATACATCTTTTTGAGCACCATTCTGCAAATCTGTTGATTTTATAATTATATGCTCTGGAGGTTGACCCCCTCCTGGCTTTGGCCATAAACATGGCTGCTTGCTCAGAAAAGCCCTCCTTAATTCTAGATTCCTTGACAACATCCACGCAGTCAATCTGAACATTGACGGATTGTTGTGAAGGGCCTTGCCCTGGAAGATAATATCGTCCATCAGAGGCAGAGGAACCGGATTGCAGACCAGAAGGTCCAGCAGATCCGTATACCATGATCGGCTTGGCCAATCCGGGGCGATCAGAAGCACTTGGCATTCCTCTTGTCTGATTTTCTGAAGAATTTTTGGAATCAGGATTGCTGGAGGGAATGCGTATGCATACATTCTCCCCCAGCTGATAGCTAACGCATCTGTTGCGAAAGCGCTTGGATCCGGAATCGGAGAGACGTACGTCGTCATCTTCGCATTCTTCTTCGTTGCGAACAAATCGATGTTGGGTTTCCCCCAATGGTCGAACAGACGATCCGCCACACATTGATTTAGTTGCCATTCCGTGGGTAAAACACTCATCCTTCGGCTCAATGAGTCTGCTAGCAGGTTTAACCTTCCCGGAATATGAACTGCTTTCAAGGTAATCTGGTGATCCAGACACCAACAAAGCAGTTTCCATGTCATCATACAGAGACTGGGCGACTTCGTTCCGCCCTGGCGGTTTATGTAAGTCACAACTGTTGAGTTGTCTGAACGAATAAGAACAATCTTGCCCTGAACTTTCTGTAAGAAATGTTCCAGGCCCAGGACTACTGCTCTTAGCTCCAGTAGATTTATATGTTCCTTTGACTGTTCCAGATTCCAAAGCCCTGATATCGTGGACTCTTCCAGGCAAGCTCCCCAGCCCTCCATCGATGCATCTGTATACACAGTCACCTGAGGGTGGGGAGGGGTTAGCATAACCCCCACCAAGAGATTCTCTGTGTCCAACCACCATCGCAGGTGATGAATCAGAGGCGCCAACACTGACACATTCGAGTCCAGCGAACCTGTACTCTGGGTCCATTGTGTCATGAGAAATAACTGGATCGGCCGCCTGCGTAAGGCGGCCTGAGGAATGACTGGTTCCAATGAAACCATCAACCCCAGCATTCTCAAGTAAACCCGTGCCAGGACATGACGACTGTCGCACACTGACTGAATTAATGAGATGAGTTTCTGAACTCTCTCCTGAGTAGGATAAACATATCCTGTCTCTAGATCGAAGAACATCCCCCGGTAAACAAACTTCTGGGATGGAGTCAGCTCTGATTTTGGGAAATTGATCATCCAGCCTAAGTCTGTGAGAGTTTTCAAAACAATCTCCAGACTGGCCGACAAACTTTCCCGGGTGTGCGCTTTCAACAGCCAGTCGTCTATGTACGTGTGGACTGCTATGCTTCTCCTGCGGAGGTATGCGGTGATCGCAAGAACCACACGGGTGAAAACCCGAGGAGCCGTGGAAATTCCGAAGGGCAACACCCTGAATTCCCACTGTCTGCCCTGGAATGCAAATCTCAGGAAGCGACAGAAACTCCCGTGGATGGGGATGTGGAAATAAGCGTCCTTCAAATCTATCGACGCCGTCCACATCCCCCTCTCCAACCCCGCCAACACCGAGCGCACCGTTTCCATCTTGAAACTGGGCGTCTCGATGAACTTGTTCAATGGCTTGAGGTTGAGAATCGGTCTCCACCCTCCGGTGCGTTTTGTTACTAAGAACAGGGTTGAATAGAAGCCCGGACACCTTTGTGCCGGCTGAATAGCTCCCTTTTGTACGAGGGAATTTATCTCCTCCTCGATACACAACCTTTGCTCTGGATCTCTCGGAATGGGAGTCCAGACTGGCACTAGAGACAGTCGCGACGGCGGGCCTGTCATCCACTCTGGATGATACCCGACGGAAAGCCATCGCAAGACTAAACGGTCCTGAGTTAACCGTTCCCACTCTTGCATGTGGTCGGCTAGCCGGCCTCCCACCGGTCCACCTAGGGACAGAGGTGGACACGAGGCATGCAAGAGCGGCACTGTCCCCGTCGCCATAAACACCGGAGTGGTTCTTACCGCGGTAACCGTCCCGTCAGGACCGATAACCACGCCCAGATCCTCGCGCGCCCCGCCCCGCTGCCTGGCTGACGGCGCCTGAGGAACCTGCGCCCCCCTCGCTGCTGGCCGAATCGCACGCGGCCGAGGCCGACGCTGCGACGGTGGCTGGCCTCTGACTTGGCCAGCACCACCTCGAGCCTGCAGGGGACGATACGCAGGGGGCGCGGCGCGAACGTTAGCACGACGCAGCACCTCAAACTGCTCGCGCAGCGCCCTCTGGTTATTCACCAGGGTGACCGTCTCCTGGAGGTGTCGACATCCCTCACCTCCAAAAAGACCAGGACCCGTCATAGGCGTACGCAGTAGCCTATTGTACAGGTCCTGAGACGGGCACAGATTGTCCAGGGCAAACGTGCGTCTTGCCCGGACACTCCTGGTCACCGCCCGAGTCATACAGTCCAGCGCCAGGTTAATACCATCCTGGATGGCTCGCTGGACCGTGACCGGACTTGGCTGGCGCGATGCGGATGCCGTTACTACCCCCTGTAACAGCTGGGAGACGTGGGACAGAGCGGCAATCGAAGCCCTCCCACTCTCCTCCGCATCACGCAACGCGGTATTCGCCGAACGCAACGCGTTCGAGCACAAGACCCCCGTGTCAGAACGGGAGCCTGGCCGCGCATCCTCACCCAAAGCCGCGCGGTCATCCACGCTGGGCTTGGGTACCACACCGTACCGCTGGTAATCCAGGGGCACGATGCGACAACGCCTGGCCACCTCGCGAGGGGCCTTCGCGAGACGTCCACTCGACTTAATGGACGACTCCGCCGCCTCGAACATGTCAACGACATGCTCCGCCAGCGGCAGAGAAGGCATAGCGTTAGCAGTCGGCTTCCCCGCTAACCACGGCCTGTGGTCACGCTGGCTAGCCGACTGCTCCACGGGCAGATCAGGCCTAACGCTCACCAACCACTGGCAAGCGTCAGACCAATCCTCCTCCGTGGCTAACTGCGAGCGCTCTACAAGACGGGGGCCTTCGTCTTCCTCCTGAGCGCAAGCAGCAGAGCTTGACGGCGGGTACGCTGATACACCTGGCAAGCCAGGGAAAACATGCGGGCCTGACAGCACCGGCATGACAATATCACTGGTTTGACCAGGAGCAGGCGCCGTGGTAGAGCGCGGGGCACATACCGCCCCACCACGGGCCCGGCCAGCACCAGCAACACCCTCGGCAAGCCGAGGTATGCGGTACCGCTGGCCATCAGCAGCGCCCTGGGCCACCACCTGAGCCGCGGACTCTACTCCAGGGTGAGTAAAACCGTGGAAGAAGCCGCCCGTATTCCCCGCGAGGGGTGCACAAACGTCTTCATCCATGTCCACGTCGTCAGACGGCGACCCTAGCAGGTAATCCTCATCACCCTGGTCAGAAAGATTAGACCCCGGGTCAGCAAAGAGAGCTAACCCGGGCTGACCAGGAACGGTGCCATAGGAGGTACTGGCCACCGCGGCGTGCGGATACCCCTGGACTGATAAGCAGCCCGCGGGTTCCAGCGACAACCGTCCACGGTCCCCTATCGGCGCGGCAATAAGCCTGCTGCCAGGGTCGTGGAACGCCCCCTCTAATGGGGCCACCTCTGAATCGTCGAACAACGGAAGCGGTCTAAGGAAAACCGATCCAGAGGCGGGGATTACCTGCTCCGAAGCCGATGATGAGGACAGTAAAGGATTTGGTCCAGGAAGCATGCCACGAAGCAACCCTGGAACCAAATCCTTTATTGTCCTCTTCATCTCTCCCAACATCTCGGTCCGGAAGGCCTCCATATCCACCGCGGACGAGGCCTTCCCCTTACCCTTCCTACTTACAACCTCTCGTTTCCGCTTCTTCTTCTTCTCCTCCTCTACCACCTTGTCCGTCGCCTGCAAGCACAAGAATTCGGACATTAACTCGCCCCCCCAGTGCTTACATATCTCACAATTACCCGATGGACCACAAGGGCTACATTGATAGCAAAGATGAGGCAAGAACTTATCATGCAGAAATCGTCCACAGGACGCGCAACCCGGTCCCTGAAACAGGGCAAAGGACAAGGAGTATGAGCAAACTAGTTAAGCTTAGACACTCAAACCAACTCAAAGAGAAGGAAAACGATCATAAAGATCAATATACATCAGAAACCAGCATTGCAACTTAAATTGCTGATAAATACATAGCCAGGCTGATTATGACGTCATTAATCCCGTGACAGGAAAAAATCGATCCCAACAAAACATCCAAGTGCAAGGACGAATTGTATGCTGAATGGATACGTCGACTACACAACCATCAGATACATATAGATAACTCTTTTCTGGCAAAAATGTTAATTATCTCCCTTTGCTTACTATAATTAACATCACCACATTATCAATAACTAGATACCTGACACCTTGTATAGACAAACCATCCAACGTGACGAACCGGAGTACTCCACCACCTGCACGCCTCTTAACTCTCTCCACCTCATGGGGAAGGAATTGGATCAAGAGGGCAAAGTGAGAAGACCTTTATACTAGGCCTCCAACTCACTGGACATAAATCATTTGGTTAGATAACCTAACAGTGTTAGTAGGAAATGGAACCATGGTGGAGAGAAAACTAACTCTCTGCTGCTGTGATGCCACCACCTAGCGTCATACAGACCTGTGGACATAAACAGAAAGAGAAATTAGCCTTAGGTAGCACCGAGTTGACATAAACCAACTAACCAAGGCGCTTATCACGGTAAACGCGAGTCCCGGAAACACAATACACCGGGCAAAAAAACTCGCTAATTTTACTAGAAGTCACCTGATTCAAAGGTCCTAGGTCCCCCTTTGGCGAAGTGATCCTTCCTGCCATCCGAATCAGTGACTATCACTCCAAAATAACACAACCAAGTTATGAAAACAGTTTAAGAGCAAGGAAAAGCTATTGCACAAAAAAACATGTGTGATCCCTCTGCCAATAATCTAGCAAAGAGGAAGTGCTAGTCTGCGCATGCGCGGTGGTGGGGCTGGCATCCGCCAGACTACGCTCTGACTCCCTTCCCAGTAGGGGCACCTAACTGTTTTAATCTGAGTGTTTATTGAGTGAAAGCCAATATTTAGCAATATCAAAAGTATTAGGGAGGTAAGTATACTCTTGAAGTGAAATGCCAAGTCTACAACGATCGCCAGACAGCTGACTGACATGAGACGCGAATACCTGTTATCTGGTATCGCTGCTTAGTAACCTCCATTTGAACAATCAATCACTATAGGATATGCCTTTTAGAGCGGAAAGATGGCGATTCTTTAATACCACCTGTGTCAAAGGACAATAAACAAAATCACGGATTTCTTTTTTCATGAGAGAGATGATACTTGCCTCCCCCTAACACTCTTTGATATTTCCAAATATCGACTTTCACTCAATAAACACTCAGGTTAAAAAAGTAAGGTGGCCCTACTGGCCAGGTAGTCAGATGGCAGTCCGGCAGATGCCAGCCCCAACCTCACGCATGTGCAGACTAGCACTTCCTCTGACTAATTTATTGGCTGACACACATGCAACTTAAGAAAGCCTGAAGACCGAGCCTCTGTGGGCCGGTGTTAGGGAGGTAAGTATCAACTATCTCGTGAAAAAAGAAATCCATGATTTTGTTTATTTCACTTCAAGAGTATACTTAGCTCCCTAACACTCTTTGATATTGCCAGAATTCATCAGTGAATTCAGTGGAAGGTAGGCGAGGTCAAAAGACCAGCTCTTCCATATGCGCTTTTCTGCGTTTAAGGCGCTAAACTTCTGAAATTGTGTGAAAACACAACCAGGGAATGATTTGAACATCGGATAACACAACCGATGGAGATGAGAAGACCATATGTCATATGCGCAGGGTGGACAGAATGACTTCAATGTCCATACGCTCTCAACGTAAAAGTGTCATATACTATAGGACATAAGACGAAAAGGCTCCATTTTCGTATACTCTCAAGAATGAACCACATAAAAACACGTACCATCACCTAATAAGAATGAAGGGTTTACGTGACAAATACAATCAACAACACATGAACAAGACTGACCGTGTGAATTTCTTGTTGCTGGCATCATCTCTCCATTAGTGAAAACTGATACAGTTCTGACAAGTGGTTGTTTCCATTGATAAATTGTGATGTATATAGAAAATGAGAAAACCTTATCAAAAATTGTACACCTAAATTATTTTTTCAAAATCGATAAGGCGAGAAGATTCGAGGTGTCATGGAGGTAATGGTCGGTAAAACTCGATTCACAGTGCCACTGGACTACCGACATAATGTCGTCCACAGGGACCCCATTAAACAGGACGGTGGAAGCCACTATGCCGCGAACACTGTGAGCCTTGGCAAAGTCAACTTGTGTACATGTGGAGGATTTATGACAAAATTGAATACATTCTACAATCCACCTGGAAATGGTGTCATTGGAAGCCCTACCATGAGTCAATATACGACAACCATAACGCTGCAGGGTCTGTCCGCCATTCCTGTGTACGTTGTTTGTACCTGTTTAATGCGCAGACTGGACACCATGCTTTTGAATTAGGATCATATCTAGTCAAAGCTGGTAAAAATATGGGTTGACCTGGATATTTCAGACTGGTTTTTAGCCATGAAATTTATCCTAGGTAGAAGCCCAAGGCCTTCCCCTGTAACCACATAACGGTCTGCCTTGGCTGATAAGGCATGAATTTCGCTTCTCCGCCTAGCCGAGGCCGCAGCAATTAAAAATAGTTTTAAGTGTCAACATTTTCATAGAAATGGAACTTAGTAGTTCAAAAGGCTTATCTGCTAATACCTGAAGCACTAGAGATGAACTCCAAGACGGAATCACTGGGGGATTCCTTGGTCCTAGATTCCCATGCTTTTGATTAAAGTATTTAATGTATTTACTTCATCACTTCCCATATTAGGCAAGCAAGCAATAACTGTCATTAAAGCTGACTTGTAGCTTAGGCTTGAGGCTATAGGCATCATACAGGTGACAGAGGAAATCGGCTACTACCTGAATAGATGAATCCATTGGAATAATACATCTTTTTGAGCACGATTCTGCAAATCTGTTGATTTAAAAATTATATGCTCTGGAGGTTGACTCCCCTTCTGGCTTTTGCCATAAACATGGCTGCTTGCTCAGAAAAGCCCTCCTTAATTCTAGATTCCTTGACACCATCCACGCAGTCAATTTGAACATTGATGGATTGATGTGAAGGGCCTTGCCCTGGAAGATATTGTCCATCAGAGGCAGAGGAACCGGATTGCAGACCAGAAAGTCCAGCAGATCCGTATACCATGATCGGCGTGGCCAATTTGGGATGATCAGAACCACTTGGCACTCCTTCTGCCTGATTTTCTGAAGAATTTTTGGAATTCACACAGCTGATAGCTAACGCATCTGTTGCGATAGCGCTCGGATCTGGAATCGGAGAGATGTACGTCGTCATTCTTCTTCATTGCGAATAAATCTATGTTGGGTTTTCCCCAGTGGTTGAACAGACAATCCGCTACAAATTGATTTAGTTGCCATTCCATACGTAAAACACCCATCCTTCGGCTTAACGAGTCTGCTAGCAGATTTAATCTTCCCGGAATATGAACTGCCTTCAAGGTGATCCTGTGATCCAGGCACCAGCAAAGAAATTTCCATGGCATCATACAGAGACTGGGTGACTTCGTTCCGCTCTGGCGGTTTATGGAAGTCACTACTGTTGAATTGTTTGATCAAACCAGAACAATCTTACCCTGACCTTTCATTAAGAAATGTTCCAGGCCCAGTACTACTCGTAATTCCAGTAGATTGATATATTCCTGTGACTGACCAAGATTCCAAAGCCCTGATATATTGTGGCTTCTTCCAGGCAAGCTCCTCATCCCTCCATTGATGCATCTGTATACATAGTTATCTGAGGGTGGGGAGGGTGAGCATCACCCCGCCAGGAGATTCTCTGTTTCCATCCACCATTGCAGGTGGTGAATTAGAGGCTCCAATATTGGCACATTTGAGTCCAGTGATCCTGTACTCTAGGTCCACTGTGTTATGAGAAACAGCTGGATAGGCCACCTGCGTAAGGCTGCCTGTGGAATGAAACTATCAACCCCAGCATTCTCAAGTAAACTATCTCCAGATTTGCCGACCGACTTTCCTGATTGTGTGCTTTTAATAGCCAGTCTGCTATGCTTCTCCTGCGGAGGTATGCTGTTATCGCAAGGACCACCCTGGTGAAGACCCGAGGAGCTGTTAAAATTCCAAAGGGTAAAACCCTGAATTCCCACCTCAGGTACCGGCGAAAACTCCTTGCCATTGGAATGTGGAAATAAGCATCTTTCAAATCTATTGATGCCGTCCACATTCCCTTCTCCAACCCTGCCAACACCGATTTCACTGTTTCCATTTTGAAACTCGGATTGTCTATGAACTTTTCAGTGGCTTGAGGTTGAGAATTGGCCTCCACCCTCCAGTGCTTTTTGTCACTAGGAACACGGTTGAATAGAAGACCGGACAATTTTGCACCGGTTGAATTGCTCCTGTTTGTATGAGGGAATTTATTTGCTCCTCTATACACAAATGTTGATCTGGATCTCTTGGATTTTGAGTCCAGATCGGAACCAGAGACACCTGCGATGGTGGACCTACAATCCAATCGGGATGATACCTGACTGAAAGCCATCGTAAGACTAAGCGGTCCTGAGTCAACCGCTCCTACTCTTTGCAGTGGTGGGCCACACGGCCCCCACTGGTCCACCTAGCGAGAGGTGGACATGAGCAATGCAAGAGTGGCACTGTCTCTGGATCCAGAAGCACTGGAATGGTCCTTACTGTGACAACTAGTCCATCAGCCACGGTTACCATGACCAGATCCTCGCGCGCCAGAGCCCACGACGCACGCACCTCGGTGCACAGCTGCTGGTCGGAGCGTGCGTGGCCGAGGCCGGTGCTGTGCTGGTGGCTGGCCTCTGACTTGACCACCACCACCCCGTGCCTGCTGAGGACAGTACACAGGGGGGGGGGGGGGGGGGGGCACACTTCAAATTGCTCACGTAAAGCCCTCTCATTACCCACCTGAGTGACCGTATCTTGGAGGTACCTACATCTCTCACCCCCAAAGAGACCTACACCTGTCATAGGTGTATGCAGAAGCCTATTGTACAGGTCCTGGGAAGGGCACAGATTGTCAAATGCAAACGTGCGCCACCCCCGGACACTCCTAGTAACTGACCGGGTTAAACAATCCAGAGCCAGGTTAATACCATCTATGATGGCCCTCTGGACTATTACCGGACTTGCTTGGCGCGATACAGATGCCATCACTACCCCCTGTAACAGCTGGGAGACATGCGAGAGCGCCGCGATTGATGCCCTCGAACTCTCCTCCGCATCGCGCAACACTGTGTTAGCCAAGCACACATGCGCAGCGCTCACATTTTAGACCGGGAGCCTGGCCGCGTATCTTCGTCTAGCGCAGCGCGATCTTCAGCACTGAGCTTAGGCACTACGTCGTCTGTACTTCTGGTATTCACCAGGTACAATGCGGCATCGCTTTGCCACATTGCAAGGGGATTTCACAAGACGTCCATTCGCCTTGATGGACGTCTCTGCTGCTGAGAACATATCAATGATATGTTCTGCTAACGGCAGAGATGGCATCATGGTAGCAGCCGGCTTACCCGCTAGCCACAGGCGCTGGTCCCGTTGACTAGCCAGGTGTTCCACAGCAAGATCTGGCCTAACGCTGATTAGCGTCAGACTAGTCTTCCTCTGTGGCTACCTGTGTATGCGCAACCAGGGGCGGGCCTTCATCCTCCTCTAGAACATTCACAGGTGATTGCCTGGCTGGAGGAATCGATACTTCTGGCAAGCCAGTGAAAGCATGCAGGCCCGATAGAACAGGCATGCCAAAACTAGCTTGACCCGGCGCAGGAGCCATGGCATTGCATGGAGTATCTCTCCACCATAAGGGGAAGGGAAATGGACCAAGTGGGCAGTTTGAAGATCTTCTTACGAGACCTCCAAGTCACTGGGCATGGACTTTTTCCTAACATGTTAGTGGGAAATGGAACCGTGGTGGACGGAAAAACAAAACCTCTCAAGATGTGCTGTCCTTTTCAATCATAGATACCTGTGGACACAAACACAAAGAGCGATTAGAATTTCATAGCGCCACATGTAAATAAATCAGTTTCACTGGCGACTATCACATTTAATCATGAATCCCGGAAACACATTACACGCGGGATTAAAACGCTAAATTAGACAAATAGTATTACAATTCACCTGATAACTCGGTCCCGGTCCTTCCTCCGGCGATTTAGTTTGAGAATACATCATTATCACGTGGAATTGAGTTTGTAAAGACACGACAAGCAGAAAACCGTAAACTTTTAAAATTTAACTAGCATGTGTATAGCTTTACCAATAAATTGGAAAAGAGGAAGTGCTAGTCTGCGCATGCACGAGGTTGGGGCTGGCATCTGCCGGACTGTCATCTGACTACCTGGCCAGTAGGGCCACCGTACCTTTTTAATCTGAGTGTTTATTGAATGAAAGTCAATATTTGGGAATATCAAAGAGTGTTAGAGAGGCAAGTATAGTCTTGAAGTGAAAATCTTTTTTTTCGTAAAGGCAGGTTATCTTTAGAGCAGGTTTGCATGTATATAATATGTATGCATCAAGTGACTGGCTTAGAACTACTTTATTTATCTTAGTCATGTGGCTGACTCGCGCGCACTTTCTTCTTGCGTGACTTCGGTGGCTTTTTTCGGTCGGCGGGGACTCCGGGGGCTTCGAGGGCTCGGAAGGGTAAAAGACAGAAGACCTGTCAATGAAGAACATATAAGAATTAAAGTAATAATAGCTCATGGTCATAAATAAAGGGAGGATATCAAATCCAATTCACTAACCATTGCTAAGTAGTTTTATTAGATGTCAATCAATCTTGAAATAGTGAGTTAACTATCATTAAGCTGCCTTCTAAGCTCGGTCAAAATGGATAATGCAAAATTTACATACAAATTTTAAATGGCGGATAGCCTTCGCCTGCCAGTGTTAAATGCACATAAATCTGTAAATATTACATCAACCAATTAAAGTTTGATGAAATCATACTTTCCTATTATATGCCAATTTTCCCAGGTTTATAACTTTATCTCCTGTGGACACTGACAATTTAGTACCAAAATACACATTTTCATAGAACATCAAAATAACAACTGATACTAAGGTAGAGATTAACAAACGTGCCAAATGATCTGCAAAAGATTCAATGGGGGAATCAGGTACCAACTAACTATAGTTAATGATCCACACCTCACAGAATAAGACAGAGAAAAAGAAATCACAAAATAATTACTTGCTTCATACCATTCATCAATTCATATCTCTAAGTAAACAAGAGGCCCAAGGGGCCTGTGTCGCTCACCTGGAACATTTACAACTCAACTAATCTTTATGGAGTTTTACATCAATCAGTGCCACTTCCAATGACTTTCAGTCAAATGGTTATTTTGCAAAGGTTCTTTTGAACAATATTTAAGCAAAAATAGAAGACATCAGTACTAACAACAGAAATTGATGACATGCAGTCAAACTTGTATTAAGACACCCCTCAAGTGAGAATCAGAAGACAGCCTCTTATGGTAGCTGGTTTCTTAACCCTTTAATGGCCATGATTTTTCAGTAAAACAAAGATTTCAGGTGATGTCTATTTGCAGACCAAGATATGGAGCATTTTGAAAATGTATCACTGGAATGACTGGCTCGATTATCGAGCCAGTCATTCCAGTGGTAAATTAAAAAAAATACTTATGCTGGCCTGCAAATCAACATTCCTCAAGGCCACTGCAGAGGCAGGTTTTCGCTGGTTTGACCATTAAAGGGCTAATAAAGTTTCAAATACATTGCTTAATTGCATTTAGCAAATGAAGAAAATAGTCTTTAAGGCAGGTGGTCTCTTAACCCTTTCACCCATAAATCCCGGCAACATTGGCTTTCCGTTAAACTAATTTAAGAAGGGTTAATACAGATGGTCTTTATAGCAGGTTCAACTGAGTATATTCCAAACCATCCTTTTAACACGTGTACATCTTGCTGAATGGCCAAGTTCGCGATGCTGCAGTTTATTTAAAAAATAATTTGACTTAGTCATAGCTGACTTAGGCAGCAACAACTTTCAATGAATCAAATACATTTCAAAATATTTTAACAGTATAGGTATCAGAGTACACAATACATATCTTAAATATTTAGGCAGCGGTTGCAGGGAAAAGGTTAACCTGTTAATTTAGTTTTTATCTATTATGGTAATAAAAGCTGTCATATGTCAATGGATGGTGGAAATAAAACTCCAATTGCACATTAATTAACCATTTAACCATTGAATTTAAGAAAAGTTCAATTTTCTCATAGAAAATGTCTATTTGCAGAGCAAGACTATTTTTGAAAATTTACCACTGGAATGACTGGCTCGTTAAAAAGAGTCCGTCATTCCAATGTTCAAATTGTCAAAAATAGTCTTGTCTTCATTTGGTCTGCAAATGGACATTTCTGAAGACCACTGCTAAAGCCGTTTTGGGTTGATATGATGGCTAAAGGGTTAACCGTTTTCCTAACCTAGCAAAATAGGTAAGATATTGTGTCCTCTGATATCGATAGCCAGATGAGCTAATAATAATAAATTGATAAGCGAATCTTATTAACGCATTTAACTGGAAATAATGCGCTAAGCTGTTGCTTAACAGCTGTTGTGTAAGCTGTTGCTGTCAATTGTATAACAGCAACAGCACTGTCTATGACAGCAATGGTCTTTAGCAATGGTGTTTACAAACTGTACACCAGCCTTTCCAATACTGGCTTTGTAACAATTAATCTTTAGACATTGGTGTGACAAGGGTTGAATAGTCATGCTGAAAACTGTTGCTGCATTTGACAGTAACAGACATCATCAGCAAAACCATTTTCAAAATGTCCGTCACCATGCTACATGCTATCCAACAAAACTTGTGAATAACGCAATACTCAACTAAATTCATTGCTAAAATTAATTGGCTTTAACCCTTTAACCATCAAATTTATTCAAGACAATTTAAATTTTCTCAAAGAAAATGTCCACTTGCAGACCAAGAGAAGACTATTTTTGAAAATTTATCACTGGAATGACTGGCTCGGTTATCGAGCCAGTCATTCCAGTGGTAAATTTTCAAAAACCGCCTTCTTTTAGTCGGCAAATGGACATTTCTCATGACCACTGCAGAAGCCATTTTTGGCTCATATGAGTGTTAAAGGGTTAATGATGAATTAATTAAATAAATCTTTTAGAATCAGTATGTGAATATGGGACACTTCATCAGCTCACTACCATTTCAATCCTGAGAATTAGAGTTGTGGTTTTAAATTACAAGATTAAATGTTTTCCTATGCTGGCTAAATATCTAAGATATGTATTGTGTATGCTGACATATATGACTTTGAATATTTTGATATTTATTTGACAGAAAGTTGTTGCATTCTAAGGCAGCAATGACTTTCAGTCAAATTATTATTTTGAACTAGTGAACAACTGCTGCTAAGTGAGTTTGGTCACTGTCAAATGATTACAAGGGTTTTAGAATGCAGTTAAACATGCTATAAAGACCACCTGTACTAAATGCCAATTTTACTACATGCTGCCAAGCCGTTTATCTGATAGATTCAGAAATGGCATGGTTGAAATCAGCATACTCATAACACTGTACTAAACAAATTTTTGCTTCAAAATCCATCAAATAAAAAATCCAATATGGCCGCCAAACATGCTGTATTTTGATTGGCCCACTGCGGCCATGTTTTTTTAACAGATCAACTTCCCTTGAATAACCTTTAATGGCCCTTAATCCCTAATTAGATCTGCCAAATTTCGATCCCTTCAGCGGTTCTGGAGCTGTTTTGGCTAAAACTAGGTCAACCAAAATGACCGCTGAACCATTTGACCAATCAAGTTCCCTTGAACAAACTTGGTTCAGCTCTTGCCCTAGATCATATTTCATGGGGTTTGTTTCAATCCACCAAGCGGTTTCGGAGATTTTTAAAGACGTTTCAAAAAATTGGCCAAAAATCAAGATGGCCACCGGCCAAATTGTCCGATCGGCTTCGTTTGAACAAATTTGAATCTCTACAACCTAAGGATGCTTCTTGCCAAATATAATTGAAATCGTCCCATAAGTTCTCGAAAAGTAGACATTTTAAATTTCCCCATTGCTTTAGTATGGGAGCTTTTGGCGGGAAAATGATCCAAGATGGCCACCAAACCATTTATCCGACAGCTTTGAAAATTGCAAATTTGTGATCAGAATACCCAAAAAACCTATATAAAACCAATTTCAGCCTCAAAATCCATCAAATAAAAAAAGCCAATATGGCCGCCAAACATGCTGTATTTTGATTGGCCGCCTGCACCATGTTTTTTGACGGATTAACTTCCCTTGAACAAACTTTAATGGCCTTTAGTCCCTAATCATATCTGCCAAATTTCGGCCTGATCCCTTCAGCGGTTCTGGAGAAGTCGTTTTCGCTAAAACTAGGTCAACCAAAATGGCCGCTGAACCATTTGGCCAATCAAGATCCTTTGCATAAACTTGGTTCAGCTCTTGCCCTAGGTCATATTTCATGGGATTTGCTTCGATCCACCAAGCGGTTTCGGAAAAGAAGATTTTTAAAGACATTTCCTAAAATCGGCCGAAATCCAAATTGGCCGATCGGCTTCGTTTGAACAAACTTGGATCCCTATGCCCTAAGGATACTTCCTGCCAAAGATAACTTATATCGGCCTAGTGGTTCTTGAGAAGTCGTTTAAAGGAAAAAGTTGACTGACGGATGGACGCCGGACGGTCGCCATGGCATAATATATAGTTATGCTTCTGATGATTATTTTGAAAATGACTTAAAATAAATGTCTATGCTAGCTAACAAATAGCCTTTTCTAATTATATACAGTCGTTTAGCTATGTGTAATTATCCATTACCCGACAAGATGTTGGACAATTACAATCTCCATTCAATATCATTTCAATTGACAAATCCTATAGCTTAATCCTTTGATGTCAAGCTGGCGAAAACTGGCCTTGACAGTGCTCTTGAGAAATATGCATTGGCAGGTCAAAGTATTAAAAAAATATTACCACTGTAATGACTGGCTCGATCATGCAAATTAAACGAAATCTAGGATTTCTTTTTTCACGAGAGAGTTGATACTTACCTCCCTAATACTTTTGATATTGCTAAATATTGGCTTTCACTCAATAAACACTCAGATTTAAAACAGTTAGGTGCCCCTACTGGGCAGGGAGTCAGAGCGTAGTCTGGCGGATGCCAGCCCCACCACCGCGCATGCGCAGACTAGCACTTCCTCTGACTAGATTATTGGCTGACACACATGCAACTATTAAGAGCCTGAAGACCGAGCCTCTGTGGGGTGGAGAGGCCGGGTCCGTATCTAGGGAGGTAAGTATCAACTCTCTCGTGAAAAAAGAAATCCTAGATTTCGTTTATTTCACTTCAAGAGTATACTTACCTCCCTAATACTTTTGATATTGCCAGAATTCGAAAGTGAATCTGGCGGGAGGGAGGCGAGGTCAAAAGACCAGCTCATCCCTATACGCTTTTCTGCGTTTAAGGCACTTAAACTTCTGAAACTGTAAGAAAAAACAGTCAGGATTTGACTAACCATCGGATAACACCACCGATGTATGAGAGATGACCGAATGTCATATGCGCTCCCCCCCCCCCTCCTTCCTGGGAGGAAGAGTCGACTGACCTCAATGTCCTATACGCTCTCTACGTACAAGTGCCATGTACTACAGGACAGAGACGAAAAAGCTCCATTTTCGTAACTCTCAACAATGAACCACACAAATACACAAACCATCACCATATTAATAACGGGTAATCGTGACAATACAATCAACAACGGACAACACATGAACAAGACTGACCTTGTTGAAATGGCTGCTGACATCATCTTCCCATTGGTAAAGACTGATGCAGGCCCAAAAAAGTGGGTGTTTCCATAAATTAATTGTGAAATATATAAGTAATGAGGAAAAACCTCCTCAAAAAATATAAACCGAGTTATTTTTTCAAAATCGACAAGGCGAGAGGATTAGAGGTGTCACGGAGATAATGGTCTGTAAAACTTGACTCACAGTGCCACTGAGCCACCGACATAATATCATCCACAGGGACCCCATTAAATAGGGCCGTGGATGTCACTACGCCGCGGACACTGTGAGCCTTGGCCACGTCAACCTGCTTCCCGGTGGCGGATTTATGGCAAAACTGAATGCATTCCACAATCCACCTGGAAATGGTGTCCTTAGAAGCCCTGCCATGGGGTTCAATATATGACAACCATAACGCTGACTGGTCGGTGCGCCACTCCGCCGTACGTTGTTTGTACCGGCGCAGCGCCCGGACGGGACACCATGCTTTAGAATTAGGATCATATCTAGTTAAAGCAGGCAAAATAATAGGTTGACCTGGATATTTCAACGACTGATTTTTAGCCAAGAAATTAATCCTAGGTAGCAGCTTAAGGCCTTCCCCTGAAACCACAAAACGGTCATCCTCGGCTGATAAGGCATGAATTTCACTCCTACGCCTAGCCGAGGCCGCAGCAATTAAAAACACAGTCTTCAGTGTTAATAGTTTCATAGAAATGGAACTAAGTGGTTCAAAAGGCTTATCACCTAGTACTTGAAGCACTAGCGATAAACTCCAAGACGGAATCACAGGTGGATTCCTTGGTCTTAGATTGCCCATGCCTTTAATTAATACATTTAATGTATTTACTTCATCACTTCCCCTCTTAGCCAAGCAAGGAATAACAGACATTAATGCTGACTTATAACCAGCAATAGAGTTAGGCTTGAGGCTATAGGCATCATAGAGGTGACAGAGGAAATCAGCTACTACTTGAATAGATGAATCCATTGGATCAATACATCTTTTTGAGCACCATTCTGCAAATCTGTTGATTTTATAATTATATGCTCTGGAGGTTGACCCCCTCCTGGCTTTGGCCATAAACATGGCTGCTTGCTCAGAAAAGCCCTCCTTAATTCTAGATTCCTTGACAACATCCACGCAGTCAATCTGAACATTGACGGATTGTTGTGAAGGGCCTTGCCCTGGAAGATAATATCGTCCATCAGAGGCAGAGGAACCGGATTGCAGACCAGAAGGTCCAGCAGATCCGTATACCATGATCGGCTTGGCCAATCCGGGGCGATCAGAAGCACTTGGCATTCCTCTTGTCTGATTTTCTGAAGAATTTTTGGAATCAGGATTGCTGGAGGGAATGCGTATGCATACATTCTCCCCCAGCTGATAGCTAACGCATCTGTTGCGAAAGCGCTTGGATCCGGAATCGGAGAGACGTACGTCGTCATCTTCGCATTCTTCTTCGTTGCGAACAAATCGATGTTGGGTTTCCCCCAATGGTCGAACAGACGATCCGCCACACATTGATTTAGTTGCCATTCCGTGGGTAAAACACTCATCCTTCGGCTCAATGAGTCTGCTAGCAGGTTTAACCTTCCCGGAATATGAACTGCTTTCAAGGTAATCTGGTGATCCAGACACCAACAAAGCAGTTTCCATGTCATCATACAGAGACTGGGCGACTTCGTTCCGCCCTGGCGGTTTATGTAAGTCACAACTGTTGAGTTGTCTGAACGAATAAGAACAATCTTGCCCTGAACTTTCTGTAAGAAATGTTCCAGGCCCAGGACTACTGCTTTTAGCTCCAGTAGATTTATATGTTCCTTTGACTGTTCCAGATTCCAAAGCCCTGATATCGTGGACTCTTCCAGGCAAGCTCCCCAGCCCTCCATCGATGCATCTGTATACACAGTCACCTGAGGGTGGGGAGGGGTTAGCAAAACCCCCGGCAAGAGATTCTCTGTATTCAACCACCATTGCAGGTGGTGAATCAGAGGCGCCAACACTGACACATTCGAGTCCAGCGAACCTGTACTCTGGGTCCATTGTGTCATGAGAAATAACTGGATCGGCCGCCTGCGTAAGGCGGCCTGAGGAATGACTGGTTCCAATGAAACCATCAACCCCAGCATTCTCAAGTAAACCCGTGCCAGGACATGACGACTGTCGCACACTGACTGAATCAATGAGATGAGTTTCTGAACTCTCTCCTGAGTAGGATAAACATATCCTGTCTCTAGATCGAAGAACATCCCCAGGTAAACAAACTTCTGGGATGGAGTCAGCTCTGATTTTGGGAAATTGATCATCCAGCCTAAGTCTGTGAGAGTTTTCAAAACAATCTCCAGATTGGCCGACAAACTTTCCCGGGTGTGCGCTTTCAACAGCCAGTCGTCTATGTACGTGTGGACTGCTATGCTTCTCCTGCAGAGGTATGCTGTGATCGCAAGAACCACACGGGTGAAAACCCGAGGAGCCGTGGAAATTCCGAAGGGCAACACCCTGAATTCCCACTGTCTGCCCTGGAATGCAAATCTCAGGAAGCGACAGAAACTCCCGTGGATGGGGATGTGGAAATAAGCGTCCTTCAAATCTATCGACGCCGTCCACATCCCCCTCTCCAACCCCGCCAACACCGAGCGCACCGTTTCCATCTTGAAACTGGGCGTCTCGATGAACTTGTTCAATGGCTTGAGGTTGAGAATCGGTCTCCACCCTCCGGTGCGTTTTGTTACTAAGAACAGGGTTGAATAGAAGCCCGGACACCTTTGTGCCGGCTGAATAGCTCCCTTTTGTATGAGGGAATTTATCTCCTCCTCGATACACAACCTTTGCTCTGGATCTCTCGGAATGGGAGTCCAGACTGGCACTAGAGACAGTCGCGACGGCGGGCCTGTCATCCACTCTGGATGATACCCGACGGAAAGCCATCGCAAGACTAAACGGTCCTGAGTTAACCGTTCCCACTCTTGCATGTGGTCGGCTAGCCGGCCTCCCACCGGTCCACCTAGGGACCGCGGTGGACACGAGGCATGCAAGAGCGGCACTGTCTCCGTCGCCATACACACCGGAGTGGTTCTTACCGCGGTAAGCGTCCTGTCAGGACCGATAACCACGCCCAGATCCTCGCGCGCCCCGCCCCGCCCCGCGCGCACCTTGGTGCGCGGGCGGCTGCCTGGCTGACGGCGCCTGAGGAACCTGCGCCCCCCTCGCTGCTGGCCGAATCGCACGCGGCCGAGGCCGACGCTGCGACGGTGGCTGGCCTCTGACTTGGCCAGCACCACCTCGAGCCTGCAGGGGACGATACGCAGGGGCCGCGGCGCGAACGTTAGCACGACGCAGCACATCAAACTGCTCGCGCAGCGCCCTCTGGTTATTCACCAGGGTGACCGTCTCCTGGAGGTGTCGACATCCCTCACCTCCAAAAAGACCAGGACCCGTCATAGGCGTACGCAGTAGCCTATTGTACAGGTCCTGAGACGGGCACAGATTGTCCAGGGCAAACGTGCGTCTTGCCCGGACACTCCTGGTCACCGCCCGAGTCATACAGTCCAGCGCCAGGTTAATACCATCCTGGATGGTTCGCTGGACCGTGACCGGACTTGGCTGGCGCGATGCGGATGCCGTTACTACCCCCTGTAACAGCTGGGAGACGTGGGACAGAGCGGCAATCGAAGCCCTCCCACTCTCCTCCGCATCACGCAACGCGGTATTCGCCGAACGCAACGCGTTCGAGCACAAGACACCCGTGTCAGAACGGGAGCCTGGCCGCGCATCCTCACCCAAAGCCGCGCGGTCATCCACGCTGGGCTTGGGTACCACACCGTACCGCTGGTAATCCAGGGGCACGATGCGACAACGCCTGGCCACCTCGCGAGGGGCCTTCGCGAGACGTCCACTCGACTTAATGGACGACTCCGCCGCCTTGAACATGTCAACGACATGTTCCGCCAGCGGCAGAGAAGGCATAGCGTTAGCAGTCGGTTTCCCAGCTAACCACGGCCTGTGATCACGCTGGCTAGCCGACTGCTCCACGGGCAGATCAGGCCTAACGCTCACCAACCACTGGCAAGCGTCATACCAATCCTCCTCCGTGGCTAACTGCGAGCGCTCTACAAGACGGGGTCCTTCGTCTTCCTCCTGAGCGCAAGCAGCAGAGCTTGACGGCGGGTACGCTGATACACCTGGCAAGCCAGGGAAAACATGCGGGCCTGACAGCACCGGCATGACAATATCACTGGTTTGACCAGGAGCAGGCACCGTGGCAGAGCGCGGGGTATATATCGCCCCACCACGGGCCCGGCCAGCACCAGCAACACCCTCGGCAAGCCGAGGTATGCGGTACCGCTGGCCATCAGCAGCGCCCTGGGCCACCACCTGAGCTGCGGACTCTACTCCAGGGTGAGTAAAACCGTGGAATAAGCCGCCTGTATTCCCCGCGAGGGGTGCACAAACGTCTTCATCCATGTCCACGTCGTCAGACGGCGACCCTAGCAGGTAATCCTCATCACCCTGGTCAGAAAGATTAGACCCCGGGTCAGCAAAGAGAGCTAACCCGGGCTGACCAGGAACGGTGCCATAGGAGGTACTGGCCACCGCGGCGTGCGGATACCCCTGGACTGATAAGCAGCCCGCGGGTTCCAGCGACAACCGTCCACGGTCCCCTATCGGCGCGGCAATAAGCCTGCTGCCAGGGTCGTGGAACGCCCCCTCTAATGGGGCCACCTCTGAATCGTCGAACAACGGAAGCGGTCTAAGGAAAACCGATCCAGAGGCGGGGATTACCTGCTCCGAAGCCGATGATGAGGACAGTAAAGGATTTGGTCCAGGAAGCATGCCACGAAGCAACCCTGGAACCAAATCCTTTATTGTCCTCTTCATCTCTCCCAACATCTCGGTCCGGAAGGCCTCCATATCCACCGCGGACGAGACCTTCCCCTTACCCTTCCTACTTACAACCTCTCGTTTCCGCTTCTTCTTCTTCTCCTCCTCTACCACCTTGTCCGTCGCCTGTAAGCAGCACAAGAATTCGGACATTAACTCGCCCCCCCAGTGCTTACATATGTCACAATTAACCAAGGGACCACAAGGGCTACATTGATAGCAACGATGAGGCCAGAACTTATCAGGTAGAAAACGTCCACAGGACGCGCAACCCGGTCCCTGAAACAGGGCAAAGGACAAGGAGTATGAGCAAACTAGTTAAGCTTAGACACTCAAACCAACTCAAAGAGAAGGAAAACGATCATAAAGATCAATATACATCAGAAACCAGCATAGCGACTTGAATTGCTGATAAATACATAGCCAGGCTGATTATGACGTCATTAATCCCGTGACAGGAAAAATTCGATCCCAACAAAACATCCAAGTGCAAGGACGAATTGTATGCTGAATGGATACGTCGACTACACAACCATCAGATACATATAGATAACTCTTTTCTGGCAAAAATGTTAATTATCTCCCTTTGCTTCTTACTATAATTAACATCACCACATTATCAATAACTAGATACCTGACACTTTGTATAGACAAACCATCCAACGTGACGAACCGGAGAACTCCACCATCTGCACGCCTCTTAACTCTCTCCACCTCATGGGGAAGGAATTGGATCAAGAGGGCAAAGTGAGAAGACCTTTATACTAGGCCTCCAACTCACTGGACATTAATTTTTCATTTGGTTAGATAACCTAACAGTGTTAGTAGGAAATGGAACCATGGTGGAGAGAAAACTAACTCTCTGCTGCTGTGATGCGACCACCTAGCGTCATACAGACCTGTGGACATAAACAGAAAGAGAAATTAGTCATAGGTAGCACCGAGTTGACATAAACCAACTAACCAAGGCGCTTATCACGGTAAACGCGAGTCCCGGAAACACAATACACCGGGAAGAAAACTCGCTAATTTTACTAGAAGTCACCTGATTTAAAGGTCCTAAGTCCCCCTTTGGCGAAGTGATCCTTCCTGCCATCCAAATCAGTGACTATCACTCCAAAATAACACCACTTAAACAGTTTAAGATTAAGAAAAAGCTATTGCACAAAAAGACATGTGTGATCTCTCTGCCAATAATCTAGCAAAGAGGAAGTGCTAGTCTGCGCATGCGCGGTGGTGGGGCTGGCATCCGCCAGACTACGCTCTGACTCCCTGCCCAGTAGGGGCACCTAACTGTTTTAAATCTGAGTGTTTATTGAGTGAAAGCCAATATTTAGCAATATCAAAAGTATTAGGGAGGTAAGTATACTCTTGAAGTGAAAAGACATTTTCTTTGACAATATTACAATGTTTTGGATGAAATTTAACACAATTCACCTTTCCAGAGTACCCACCTATCATATGACGTCATAATGAACCGTGTGGTGTGTAGAATGACATCATAATGAATGATGTCATGAATGGCGTCGATAAGTACGTCACGAACGCATATTTGAAGATGGTCTATGCATTGTTGTACAAATTGCTTGCTTTTACTATTTAATAAATATTCTGTTGAATATAGACAGCAACAGCACCCAGTCAAATTAGTTACAAAATATTCAACAGCTTCCCTGTATAGTTTTCAGGAAATTGATAGCTAGGGCATTCGGGGATCGATCAATTCCAACACGGCGAGGTGTGGGTGGAGCTTAGCTAGTGATGGGCGGGGCATAGCTAAAAAATGGAAAGGCCAATTACCACTTTAACCTTTAAATGGTCAAGACAGTCAAAACAGCCCCTGCAATGAACTCAAGATGTCCATTTGCGGGACAAGAGAAGACTATCATTCAAAATTCGATGACTGACATGGATGACTGACTGACCAGTCATTGGCAGTAGTCGATTTTCAAAAACAGTGCTTTCTTGACCTGCAAATAAACATTCATTGAGTGAAAATTTAGATTTTCCAAACCAATCATGACTATTTTAACCCTAAGCCTTAAATTATTTCAAGAAAATTACAATTTTCTCAGAAAATGTCAATTTGCAGACCAAGAGATTATTTTTAAAAATAATTTACCACTAGAATAACTGGCTTGTTTCGAGCCAGTTATGACCGTGGTAAATTTTCAAAAATTGTCTTCTCTTAGTCTGCAAATGGATATTTCTCAAGCCCAGTGCAGAGGACATTTTGGCTGATATGAGTGTCAAAGGGCCACGATCCATTTAGCAAGATTTCTGGTGGTTATCTTGAGAAAGCTGTTGCTGTAGTTGATAGCAACATCTTGCAGCAATATTATTTCCAGTAGCACTCAAGTTCCTTTCACAAATTCTTGTCAAGTATCTGGGCTAATTAGTTTGAAATAAATTGATTGGAATTTGTTGCAAAACCTGTCAATCAAATTAGTTCCAAGAAATTTAAGCGAATAGGTACATTATAAATGATTTCCAGTGCCTGGTTGAGTAAATATTGTGCATAGGAATCGTGTATTGTTAATTGTAATAACATGGGGAATATTGCCAAGCGGACAGTCAATGGTGTGTTGCGATCAGAGGACATTATCTACTCTAGTCTACAAATACAGGCTACACATTAACAAGTCTATTATTGGCCATTGTAAGCATGCATATAAGACATATTCATAGAAGTATCTAAAATATGAAAACACATATTTTCAGACATTTGTTGACATATCTGAAGATTATGACTGCCACAAACTGCTTGATAATTTGTTTCAGTATTTCAATTAAGAATTATGTCCCTTTTCTTTGTC
>JAVVLW010003235.1:0-68984 GCA_034401795.1 Chaetoderma sp. LZ-2023a | reverse complement strand
GCACTGGCAACGTGCTGCTTCAATTTCCATGTGCTAACTTAGCCGACAGTGATGCACCCATTAGTTTAATTTGTTGATCACCATCTCCCGGTCGGGGGATTGAACCGCCATTCTGCAACTCCGCATAGCATCAGCAACCAGGCATCTTTCCACTGGACCACCGCACCAAGACTAAAAGTCAAGGATTGGCCGACCAGCTTTCACATGTCTGATATACTGACACACTGACGATTCATATGGGACTATCTGTGGGTGCATCTGTCACAATCAATCCTAGGCTTTTACGCCTATTGTACTCTGACTCCAGCACGGCTCTGGCAGTATATGTATTTTTATTTTATTGACGCACTGGCAACGTGCTGCTTCAATTTCCATGTGCTAACTTAGCCGACAGTGATGCACCCATTAGTTTAATTTGTTGATCACCATCTCCCGGTCGGGGGATCGAACCGCCATTCTGCAACTCCGCATAGCATCAGCAACCAGGCATCTTTCCACTGGACCACCGCACCAAGACTAAAAGTCAAGGATTGGCCGACCAGCTTTCACATGTCTGATATACTGACACACTGACGATTCATATGGGACTATCTGTGGATGCATCTGTCACAATCAATCCTAGGCTTTTACGCCTATTGTACTCTGCTTCCAGCACGGCTCTGGCAGTATAAGTATTTTTAATTTATTGACGCACTGGCAACGTGCGGATTCAATTTCCATGTGCTAACTTAGCCGACAATGATGCACCCGTTAGTTTAATTTGTTGATCACCATCTCCCGGTCGGGGGATCGAACCGCCATTCTGCAACTCCGCATAGCATCAGCAACCAGGCATCTTTCGACTGGACCACCGCACCAAGACCAAAAGTCAAGGATTGGCCGACCAGCTTTCACATGTCTGATATACTGACACACTGACGATTCATATGGGACTATCTGTGGATGCATCTGTCACAATCAATCCTAGGCTTTTACGCCTATTGTACTCTGACTCCAGCACGGCTCTGGCAGTATATGTATTTTTAATTTATTGACGCACTGGCAACGTGCGGATTCAATTTCCATGTGCTAACTTAGCCGACAGTGATGCACCCGTTAGTTTAATTTGTTGATCACCATCTCCGGTCGGGGGATCGAACCGCCATTCTGCAACTCCGCATAGCATCAGCAACCAGGCATCTTTCGACTGGACCACCGCACCAAGACCAAAAGTCAAGGATTGGCCGACCAGCTTTCACATGTCTGATATACTGACACACTGACGATTCATATGGGACTATCTGTGGGTGCATCTGTCACAATCAATCCTAGGCTTTTACGCCTATTGTACTCTGACTCCAGCACGGCTCTGGCAGTATATGTATTTTTTTTTTATTGACGCACTGGCAACGTGCTGCTTCAATTTCCATGTGCTAACTTAGCCGACAGTGATGCACCCGTTAGTTTAATTTGTTGATCACCATCTCCCGGTCAGGGGATCGAACCGCCATTCTGCAACTCCGCATAGCATCAGCAACCAGGCATCTTTCCACTGGACCACCGCGCCAAGACTAAAAGTCAAGGATTGGCCGACCAGCTTTCACATGTCTGATATACTGACACACTGACGCCTATTGTACTCTGACTCCAGCACGGCTCTGGCAGTATATGTATTTTTATTTTATTGACGCACTGGCAACGTGCGGCTTCAATTTCCATGTGCTAACTTAGCCGACAGTGATGCACCCGTTAGTTTAATTTGTTGATCACCATCTCCCGGTCGGGGGATCGAACCGCCATTCTGCAACTCCGCATAGCATCAGCAACCAGGCATCTTTCCACTGGATGACCGCACCAAGACTAAAAGTCAAGGATTGGCCGACCAGCTTTCACATGTCTGATATACTGACACACTGACGATTCATATGGGACTATCTGTGGGTGCATCTGTCACAATCAATCCTAGGCTTTTACGCCTATTGTACTCTGACTCCAGCACGGCTCTGGCAGTATATGTATTTTTAATTTATTGACGCACTGGCAACGTGCGGCTTCAATTTCCATGTGCTAACTTAGCCGACAGTGATGCACCCGTTAGTTTAATTTGTTGATCACCATCTCCCGGTCGGGGCATCGAACCGCCATTCTGCAACTCCGCATAGCATCAGCAACCAGGCATCTTTCGACTGGACCACCGCACCAAGACTAAAAGTCAAGGATTGGCCGACCAGCTTTCACATGTCTGATATACTGACACACTGACGATTCATATGGGACTATCTGTGGATGCATCTGTCACAATCAATCCTAGGCTTTTACGCCTATTGTACTCTGACTCCAGCACGGCTCTGGCAGTATATGTATTTTTAATTTATTGACGCACTGGCAACGTGCGGCTTCAATTTCCATGTGCTAACTTAGCCGACAGTGATGCACCCGTTAGTTTAATTTGTTGATCACCATCTCCCGGTCGGGGCATCGAACCGCCATTCTGCAACTCCGCATAGCATCAGCAACCAGGCATCTTTCGACTGGACCACCGCACCAAGACCAAAAGTCAAGGATTGGCCGACCAGCTTTCACATGTCTGATATACTGACACAGTGACGATTCATATGGGACTATCTGTGGATGCATCTGTCACAATCAATCCTAGGCTTTTACGCCTATTGTACTCTGACTCCAGCACGGCTCTGGCAGTATATCTATTTTTATTTTATTGACGCACTGGCAACATGCGGCTTCAATTTCCATGTGCTAACTTAGCGACAGTGATGCACCCGTTAGTTTAATTTGTTGATCACCATCTCCCGGTCGGGGGATCGAACCGCCATTCTGCAACTCCGCATAGCATCAGCAACCAGGCATCTTTCCACTGGACCACCGCACCAAGACTAAAAGCCAAGGATTGGCCGACCAGCTTTCACATGTCTGATATACTGACACACTGACGATTCATATGGGACTATCTGTGGGTGCATCTGTCACAATCAATCCTAGGCTTTTACGCCTATTGTACTCTGACTCCAGCACGGCTCTGGCAGTATATGTATTTTTATTTTATTGACGCACTGGCAACGTGCGGCTTCAATTTCCATGTGCTAACTTAGCCGACAGTGATGCACCCGTTAGTTTAATTTGTTGATCACCATCTCCCGGTCGGGGGATCGAACCGCCATTCTGCAACTCCGCATAGCATCAGCAACCAGGCATCTTTCCACTGGACCACCGCACCAAGACTAAAAGTCAAGGATTGGCCGACCAGCTTTCACATGTCTGATATACTGACACACTGACGATTCATATGGGACTATCTGTGGATGCATCTATCACAATCAATCCTAGGGTTTTACGCCTATTGTACTCTGACTCCAGCACGGCTCTGGCAGTATATCTATTTTTATTTTATTGACGCACTGGCAACGTGCGGCTTCAATTTCCATGTGCTAACTTAGCGACAGTGATGCACCCGTTAGTTTAATTTGTTGATCACCATCTCCCGGTCGGGGGATCGAACCGCCATTCTGCAACTCCGCATAGCATCAGCAACCAGGCATCTTTCCACTGGACCACCGCACCAAGACTAAAAGTCAAGGATTGGCCGACCAGCTTTCACATGTCTGATATACTGACACACTGACGATTCATATGGGACTATCTGTGGGTGCATCTGTCACAATCAATCCTAGGCTTTTACGCCTATTGTACTCTGACTCCAGCACGGCTCTGGCAGTATATGTATTTTTATTTTATTGACGCACTGGCAACGTGCTGCTTCAATTTCCATGTGCTAACTTAGCCGACAGTGATGCACCCATTAGTTTAATTTGTTGATCACCATCTCCCGGTCGGGGGATTGAACCGCCATTCTGCAACTCCGCATAGCATCAGCAACCAGGCATCTTTCCACTGGACCACCGCACCAAGACTAAAAGTCAAGGATTGGCCGACCAGCTTTCACATGTCTGATATACTGACACACTGACGATTCATATGGGACTATCTGTGGATGCATCTGTCACAATCAATCCTAGGCTTTTACGCCTATTGTACTCTGCTTCCAGCACGGCTCTGGCAGTATATGTATTTTTAATTTATTGACGCACTGGCAACGTGCGGATTCAATTTCCATGTGCTAACTTAGCCGACAATGATGCACCCGTTAGTTTAATTTGTTGATCACCATCTCCCGGTCGGGGGATCGAACCGCCATTCTGCAACTCCGCATAGCATCAGCAACCAGGCATCTTTCGACTGGACCACCGCACCAAGACCAAAAGTCAAGGATTGGCCGACCAGCTTTCACATGTCTGATATACTGACACACTGACGATTCATATGGGACTATCTGTGGATGCATCTGTCACAATCATTCCTAGGCTTTTACGCCTATTGTACTCTGACTCCAGCACGGCTCTGGCAGTATATGTATTTTTATTTTATTGACGCACTGGCAACGTGCGGCTTCAATTTCCATGTGCTAACTTAGCCGACAGTGATGCACCCGTTAGTTTAATTTGTTGATCACCATCTCCCGGTCAGGGGATCGAACCGCCATTCTGCAACTCCGCATAGCATCAGCAACCAGGCATCTTTCCACTGGACCACCGCGCCAAGACTAAAAGTCAAGGATTGGCCGACCAGCTTTCACATGTCTGATATACTGACACACTGACGCCTATTGTACTCTGACTCCAGCACGGCTCTGGCAGTATATGTATTTTTATTTTATTGACGCACTGGCAACGTGCGGCTTCAATTTCCATGTGCTAACTTAGCCGACAGTGATGCACCCGTTAGTTTAATTTGTTGATCACCATCTCCCGGTCGGGGGATCGAACCGCCATTCTGCAACTCCGCATAGCATCAGCAACCAGGCATCTTTCCACTGGATGACCGCACCAAGACTAAAAGTCAAGGATTGGCCGACCAGCTTTCACATGTCTGATATACTGACACACTGACGATTCATATGGGACTATCTGTGGGTGCATCTGTCACAATCAATCCTAGGCTTTTACGCCTATTGTACTCTGACTCCAGCACGGCTCTGGCAGTATATGTATTTTTAATTTATTGACGCACTGGCAACGTGCGGCTTCAATTTCCATGTGCTAACTTAGCCGACAGTGATGCACCCGTTAGTTTAATTTGTTGATCACCATCTCCCGGTCGGGGCATCGAACCGCCATTCTGCAACTCCGCATAGCATCAGCAACCAGGCATCTTTCGACTGGACCACCGCACCAAGACTAAAAGTCAAGGATTGGCCGACCAGCTTTCACATGTCTGATATACTGACACACTGACGATTCATATGGGACTATCTGTGGATGCATCTGTCACAATCAATCCTAGGCTTTTACGCCTATTGTACTCTGACTCCAGCACGGCTCTGGCAGTATATGTATTTTTAATTTATTGACGCACTGGCAACGTGCGGCTTCAATTTCCATGTGCTAACTTAGCCGACAGTGATGCACCCGTTAGTTTAATTTGTTGATCACCATCTCCCGGTCGGGGCATCGAACCGCCATTCTGCAACTCCGCATAGCATCAGCAACCAGGCATCTTTCGACTGGACCACCGCACCAAGACCAAAAGTCAAGGATTGGCCGACCAGCTTTCACATGTCTGATATACTGACACAGTGACGATTCATATGGGACTATCTGTGGATGCATCTGTCACAATCAATCCTAGGCTTTTACGCCTATTGTACTCTGACTCCAGCACGGCTCTGGCAGTATATCTATTTTTATTTTATTGACGCACTGGCAACATGCGGCTTCAATTTCCATGTGCTAACTTAGCGACAGTGATGCACCCGTTAGTTTAATTTGTTGATCACCATCTCCCGGTCGGGGGATCGAACCGCCATTCTGCAACTCCGCATAGCATCAGCAACCAGGCATCTTTCCACTGGACCACCGCACCAAGACTAAAAGCCAAGGATTGGCCGACCAGCTTTCACATGTCTGATATACTGACACACTGACGATTCATATGGGACTATCTGTGGGTGCATCTGTCACAATCAATCCTAGGCTTTTACGCCTATTGTACTCTGACTCCAGCACGGCTCTGGCAGTATATGTATTTTTATTTTATTGACGCACTGGCAACGTGCGGCTTCAATTTCCATGTGCTAACTTAGCCGACAGTGATGCACCCGTTAGTTTAATTTGTTGATCACCATCTCCCGGTCGGGGGATCGAACCGCCATTCTGCAACTCCGCATAGCATCAGCAACCAGGCATCTTTCCACTGGACCACCGCACCAAGACTAAAAGTCAAGGATTGGCCGACCAGCTTTCACATGTCTGATATACTGACACACTGACGATTCATATGGGACTATCTGTGGATGCATCTATCACAATCAATCCTAGGGTTTTACGCCTATTGTACTCTGACTCCAGCACGGCTCTGGCAGTATATCTATTTTTATTTTATTGACGCACTGGCAACGTGCGGCTTCAATTTCCATGTGCTAACTTAGCGACAGTGATGCACCCGTTAGTTTAATTTGTTGATCACCATCTCCCGGTCGGGGGATCGAACCGCCATTCTGCAACTCCGCATAGCATCAGCAACCAGGCATCTTTCCACTGGACCACCGCACCAAGACTAAAAGTCAAGGATTGGCCGACCAGCTTTCACATGTCTGATATACTGACACACTGACGATTCATATGGGACTATCTGTGGGTGCATCTGTCACAATCAATCCTAGGCTTTTACGCCTATTGTACTCTGACTCCAGCACGGCTCTGGCAGTATATGTATTTTTATTTTATTGACGCACTGGCAACGTGCTGCTTCAATTTCCATGTGCTAACTTAGCCGACAGTGATGCACCCATTAGTTTAATTTGTTGATCACCATCTCCCGGTCGGGGGATTGAACCGCCATTCTGCAACTCCGCATAGCATCAGCAACCAGGCATCTTTCCACTGGACCACCGCACCAAGACTAAAAGTCAAGGATTGGCCGACCAGCTTTCACATGTCTGATATACTGACACACTGACGATTCATATGGGACTATCTGTGGATGCATCTGTCACAATCAATCCTAGGCTTTTACGCCTATTGTACTCTGCTTCCAGCACGGCTCTGGCAGTATATGTATTTTTAATTTATTGACGCACTGGCAACGTGCGGATTCAATTTCCATGTGCTAACTTAGCCGACAATGATGCACCCGTTAGTTTAATTTGTTGATCACCATCTCCCGGTCGGGGGATCGAACCGCCATTCTGCAACTCCGCATAGCATCAGCAACCAGGCATCTTTCGACTGGACCACCGCACCAAGACCAAAAGTCAAGGATTGGCCGACCAGCTTTCACATGTCTGATATACTGACACACTGACGATTCATATGGGACTATCTGTGGATGCATCTGTCACAATCATTCCTAGGCTTTTACGCCTATTGTACTCTGACTCCAGCACGGCTCTGGCAGTATATGTATTTTTATTTTATTGACGCACTGGCAACGTGCGGCTTCAATTTCCATGTGCTAACTTAGCCGACAGTGATGCACCCGTTAGTTTAATTTGTTGATCACCATCTCCCGGTCGAGGGATCGAACCGCCATTCTGCAACTCCGCATAGCATCAGCAACCAGGCATCTTTCCACTGGACCACCGCACCAAGACTAAAAGTCAAGGATTGGCCGACCAGCTTTCACATGTCTGATATACTGACACACTGACGATTCATATGGGACTATCTGTGGATGCATCTGTCACAATCAATCCTAGGCTTTTACGCCTATTGTACTCTGACTCCAGCACGGCTCTGGCAGTATATGTATTTTTTTTTTATTGACGCACTGGCAACGTGCTGCTTCAATTTCCATGTGCTAACTTAGCCGACAGTGATGCACCCGTTAGTTTAATTTGTTGATCACCATCTCCCGGTCGGGGGATCGAACCGCCATTCTGCAACTCCGCATAGCATCAGCAACCAGGCATCTTTCCACTGGACCACCGCGCCAAGACTAAAAGTCAAGGATTGGCCGACCAGCTTTCACATGTCTGATATACTGACACACTGACGATTCATATGGGACTATCTGTGGATGCATCTGTCACAATCAATCCTAGGCTTTTACGCCTATTGTACTCTGACTCCAGCACGGCTCTGGCAGTATATGTATTTTTTTTTTATTGACGCACTGGCAACGTGCTGCTTCAATTTCCATGTGCTAACTTAGCCGACAGTGATGCACCCGTTAGTTTAATTTGTTGATCACCATCTCCCGGTCGGGGGATCGAACTGCCATTCTGCAACTCCGCATAGCATCAGCAACCAGGCATCTTTCCACTGGACCACCGCGCCAAGACTAAAAGTCAAGGATTGGCCGACCAGCTTTCACATGTCTGATATACTGACACACTGACGCCTATTGTACTCTGACTCCAGCACGGCTCTGGCAGTATATGTATTTTTATTTTATTGACGCACTGGCAAGGTGCGGCTTCAATTTCCATGTGCTAACTTAGCCGACAGTGATGCACCCGTTAGTTTAATTTGTTGATCACCATCTCCCGGTCGGGGGATCGAACCGCCATTCTGCAACTCCGCATAGCATCAGCAACCATGCATCTTTCCACTGGACCACCGCACCAAGACTAAAAGTCAAGGATTGGCCGACCAGCTTTCACATGTCTGATATACTGACACACTGACGATTCATATGGGACTATCTGTGGATGCATCTGTCACAATCAATCCTAGGCTTTTACGCCTATTGTACTCTGACTCCAGCACGGCTCTGGCAGTATATCTATTTTTATTTTATTGACGCACTGGCAACGTGCGGCTTCAATTTCCATGTGCTAACTTAGCGACAGTGATGCACCCGTTAGTTTAATTTGTTGATCACCATCTCCCGGTCGGGGGATCGAACCGCCATTCTGCAACTCCGCATAGCATCAGCAACCAGGCATCTTTCCACTGGACCACCGCACCAAGACTAAAAGTCAAGGATTGGCCGACCAGCTTTCACATGTCTGATATACTGACACACTGACGATTCATATGGGACTATCTGTGGGTGCATCTGTCACAATCAATCCTAGGCTTTTACGCCTATTGTACTCTGACTCCAGCACGGCTCTGGCAGTATATGTATTTTTATTTTATTGACGCACTGGCAACGTGCTGCTTCAATTTCCATGTGCTAACTTAGCCGACAGTGATGCACCCGTTAGTTTAATTTGTTGATCACCATCTCCCAGTCGGGGGATCGAACCGCCATTCTGCAACTCCGCATAGCATCAGCAACCAGGCATCTTTCCACTGGACCACCGCACCAAGACTAAAAGTCAAGGATTGGCCGACCAGCTTTCACATGTCTGATATACTGACACACTGACGATTCATATGGGACTATCTGTGGATGCATCTGTCACAATCAATCCTAGGCTTTTACGCCTATTGTACTCTGACTCCAGCACGGCTCTGGCAGTATATGTATTTTTAATTTATTGACGCACTGGCAACGTGCGGCTTCAATTTCCATGTGCTAACTTAGCCGACAGTGATGCACCCGTTAGTTTAATTTGTTGATCACCATCTCCCGGTCGGGGCATCGAACCGCCATTCTGCAACTCCGCATAGCATCAGCAACCAGGCATCTTTCGACTGGACCACCGCACCAAGACTAAAAGTCAAGGATTGGCCGACCAGCTTTCACATGTCTGATATACTGACACACTGACGATTCATATGGGACTATCTGTGGATGCATCTGTCACAATCAATCCTAGGCTTTTACGCCTATTGTACTCTGACTCCAGCACGGCTCTGGCAGTATATGTATTTTTAATTTATTGACGCACTGGCAACGTGCGGCTTCAATTTCCATGTGCTAACTTAGCCGACAGTGATGCACCCGTTAGTTTAATTTGTTGATCACCATCTCCCGGTCGGGGCATCGAACCGCCATTCTGCAACTCCGCATAGCATCAGCAACCAGGCATCTTTCGACTGGACCACCGCACCAAGACCAAAAGTCAAGGATTGGCCGACCAGCTTTCACATGTCTGATATACTGACACAGTGACGATTCATATGGGACTATCTGTGGATGCATCTGTCACAATCAATCCTAGGCTTTTACGCCTATTGTACTCTGACTCCAGCACGGCTCTGGCAGTATATCTATTTTTATTTTATTGACGCACTGGCAACGTGCGGCTTCAATTTCCATGTGCTAACTTAGCGACAGTGATGCACCCGTTAGTTTAATTTGTTGATCACCATCTCCCGGTCGGGGGATCGAACCGCCATTCTGCAACTCCGCATAGCATCAGCAACCAGGCATCTTTCCACTGGACCACCGCACCAAGACTAAAAGCCAAGGATTGGCCGACCAGCTTTCACATGTCTGATATACTGACACACTGACGATTCATATGGGACTATCTGTGGGTGCATCTGTCACAATCAATCCTAGGCTTTTACGCCTATTGTACTCTGACTCCAGCACGGCTCTGGCAGTATATGTATTTTTATTTTATTGACGCACTGGCAACGTGCGGCTTCAATTTCCATGTGCTAACTTAGCCGACAGTGATGCACCCGTTAGTTTAATTTGTTGATCACCATCTCCCGGTCGGGGGATCGAACCGCCATTCTGCAACTCCGCATAGCATCAGCAACCAGGCATCTTTCCACTGGACCACCGCACCAAGACTAAAAGTCCAGGATTGGCCGACCAGCTTTCACATGTCTGATATACTGACACACTGACGATTCATATGGGACTATCTGTGGATGCATCTATCACAATCAATCCTAGGCTTTTACGCCTATTGTACTCTGACTCCAGCACGGCTCTGGCAGTATATCTATTTTTATTTTATTGACGCACTGGCAACGTGCGGCTTCAATTTCCATGTGCTAACTTAGCGACAGTGATGCACCCGTTAGTTTAATTTGTTGATCACCATCTCCCGGTCGGGGGATGGAACCGCCATTCTGCAACTCCGCATAGCATCAGCAACCAGGCATCTTTCCACTGGACCACCGCACCAAGACTAAAAGTCAAGGATTGGCCGACCAGCTTTCACATGTCTGATATACTGACACACTGACGATTCATATGGGACTATCTGTGGGTGCATCTGTCACAATCAATCCTAGGCTTTTACGCCTATTGTACTCTGACTCCAGCACGGCTCTGGCAGTATATGTATTTTTATTTTATTGACGCACTGGCAACGTGCTGCTTCAATTTCCATGTGCTAACTTAGCCGACAGTGATGCACCCATTAGTTTAATTTGTTGATCACCATCTCCCGGTCGGGGGATCGAACCGCCATTCTGCAACTCCGCATAGCATCAGCAACCAGGCATCTTTCCACTGGACCACCGCACCAAGACTAAAAGTCAAGGATTGGCCGACCAGCTTTCACATGTCTGATATACTGACACACTGACGATTCATATGGGACTATCTGTGGGTGCATCTGTCACAATCAATCCTAGGCTTTTACGCCTATTGTACTCTGACTCCAGCACGGCTCTGGCAGTATATGTATTTTTATTTTATTGACGCACTGGCAACGTGCTGCTTCAATTTCCATGTGCTAACTTAGCCGACAGTGATGCACCCATTAGTTTAATTTGTTGATCACCATCTCCCGGTCGGGGGATCGAACCGCCATTCTGCAACTCCGCATAGCATCAGCAACCAGGCATCTTTCCACTGGACCACCGCACCAAGACTAAAAGTCAAGGATTGGCCGACCAGCTTTCACATGTCTGATATACTGACACACTGACGATTCATATGGGACTATCTGTGGATGCATCTGTCACAATCAATCCTAGGCTTTTACGCCTATTGTACTCTGCTTCCAGCACGGCTCTGGCAGTATATGTATTTTTAATTTATTGACGCACTGGCAACGTGCGGATTCAATTTCCATGTGCTAACTTAGCCGACAATGATGCACCCGTTAGTTTAATTTGTTGATCACCATCTCCCGGTCGGGGGATCGAACCGCCATTCTGCAACTCCGCATAGCATCAGCAACCAGGCATCTTTCGACTGGACCACCGCACCAAGACCAAAAGTCAAGGATTGGCCGACCAGCTTTCACATGTCTGATATACTGACACACTGACGATTCATATGGGACTATCTGTGGATGCATCTGTCACAATCAATCCTAGGCTTTTACGCCTATTGTACTCTGACTCCAGCACGGCTCTGGCAGTATATGTATTTTTAATTTATTGACGCACTGGCAACGTGCGGATTCAATTTCCATGTGCTAACTTAGCCGACAGTGATGCACCCGTTAGTTTAATTTGTTGATCACCATCTCCCGGTCGGGGGATCGAACCGCCATTCTGCAACTCCGCATAGCATCAGCAACCAGGCATCTTTCGACTGGACCACCGCACCAAGACCAAAAGTCAAGGATTGGCCGACCAGCTTTCACATGTCTGATATACTGACACACTGACGATTCATATGGGACTATCTGTGGGTGCATCTGTCACAATCAATCCTAGGCTTTTACGCCTATTGTACTCTGACTCCAGCACGGCTCTGGCAGTATATGTATTTTTTTTTTATTGACGCACTGGCAACGTGCTGCTTCAATTTCCATGTGCTAACTTAGCCGACAGTGATGCACCCGTTAGTTTAATTTGTTGATCACCATCTCCCGGTCGGGGGATCGAACCGCCATTCTGCAACTCCGCATAGCATCAGCAACCAGGCATCTTTCCACTGGACCACCGCGCCAAGACTAAAAGTCAAGGATTGGCCGACCAGCTTTCACATGTCTGATATACTGACACACTGACGCCTATTGTACTCTGACTCCAGCACGGCTCTGGCAGTATATGTATTTTTATTTTATTGACGCACTGGCAACGTGCGGCTTCAATTTCCATGTGCTAACTTAGCCGACAGTGATGCACCCGTTAGTTTAATTTGTTGATCACCATCTCCCGGTCGGGGGATCGAACCGCCATTCTGCAACTCCGCATAGCATCAGCAACCAGGCATCTTTCCACTGGATGACCGCACCAAGACTAAAAGTCAAGGATTGGCCGACCAGCTTTCACATGTCTGATATACTGACACACTGACGATTCATATGGGACTATCTGTGGGTGCATCTGTCACAATCAATCCTAGGCTTTTACGCCTATTGTACTCTGACTCCAGCACGGCTCTGGCAGTATATGTATTTTTAATTTATTGACGCACTGGCAACGTGCGGCTTCAATTTCCATGTGCTAACTTAGCCGACAGTGATGCACCCGTTAGTTTAATTTGTTGATCACCATCTCCCGGTCGGGGCATCGAACCGCCATTCTGCAACTCCGCATAGCATCAGCAACCAGGCATCTTTCGACTGGACCACCGCACCAAGACTAAAAGTCAAGGATTGGCCGACCAGCTTTCACATGTCTGATATACTGACACACTGACGATTCATATGGGACTATCTGTGGATGCATCTGTCACAATCAATCCTAGGCTTTTACGCCTATTGTACTCTGACTCCAGCACGGCTCTGGCAGTATATGTATTTTTAATTTATTGACGCACTGGCAACGTGCGGCTTCAATTTCCATGTGCTAACTTAGCCGACAGTGATGCACCCGTTAGTTTAATTTGTTGATCACCATCTCCCGGTCGGGGCATCGAACCGCCATTCTGCAACTCCGCATAGCATCAGCAACCAGGCATCTTTCGACTGGACCACCGCACCAAGACCAAAAGTCAAGGATTGGCCGACCAGCTTTCACATGTCTGATATACTGACACAGTGACGATTCATATGGGACTATCTGTGGATGCATCTGTCACAATCAATCCTAGGCTTTTACGCCTATTGTACTCTGACTCCAGCACGGCTCTGGCAGTATATCTATTTTTATTTTATTGACGCACTGGCAACGTGCGGCTTCAATTTCCATGTGCTAACTTAGCGACAGTGATGCACCCGTTAGTTTAATTTGTTGATCACCATCTCCCGGTCGGGGGATCGAACCGCCATTCTGCAACTCCGCATAGCATCAGCAACCAGGCATCTTTCCACTGGACCACCGCACCAAGACTAAAAGCCAAGGATTGGCCGACCAGCTTTCACATGTCTGATATACTGACACACTGACGATTCATATGGGACTATCTGTGGGTGCATCTGTCACAATCAATCCTAGGCTTTTACGCCTATTGTACTCTGACTCCAGCACGGCTCTGGCAGTATATGTATTTTTATTTTATTGACGCACTGGCAACGTGCGGCTTCAATTTCCATGTGCTAACTTAGCCGACAGTGATGCACCCGTTAGTTTAATTTGTTGATCACCATCTCCCGGTCGGGGGATCGAACCGCCATTCTGCAACTCCGCATAGCATCAGCAACCAGGCATCTTTCCACTGGACCACCGCACCAAGACTAAAAGTCAAGGATTGGCCGACCAGCTTTCACATGTCTGATATACTGACACACTGACGATTCATATGGGACTATCTGTGGATGCATCTATCACAATCAATCCTAGGGTTTTACGCCTATTGTACTCTGACTCCAGCACGGCTCTGGCAGTATATCTATTTTTATTTTATTGACGCACTGGCAACGTGCGGCTTCAATTTCCATGTGCTAACTTAGCGACAGTGATGCACCCGTTAGTTTAATTTGTTGATCACCATCTCCCGGTCGGGGGATCGAACCGCCATTCTGCAACTCCGCATAGCATCAGCAACCAGGCATCTTTCCACTGGACCACCGCACCAAGACTAAAAGTCAAGGATTGGCCGACCAGCTTTCACATGTCTGATATACTGACACACTGACGATTCATATGGGACTATCTGTGGGTGCATCTGTCACAATCAATCCTAGGCTTTTACGCCTATTGTACTCTGACTCCAGCACGGCTCTGGCAGTATATGTATTTTTATTTTATTGACGCACTGGCAACGTGCTGCTTCAATTTCCATGTGCTAACTTAGCCGACAGTGATGCACCCATTAGTTTAATTTGTTGATCACCATCTCCCGGTCGGGGGATTGAACCGCCATTCTGCAACTCCGCATAGCATCAGCAACCAGGCATCTTTCCACTGGACCACCGCACCAAGACTAAAAGTCAAGGATTGGCCGACCAGCTTTCACATGTCTGATATACTGACACACTGACGATTCATATGGGACTATCTGTGGATGCATCTGTCACAATCAATCCTAGGCTTTTACGCCTATTGTACTCTGCTTCCAGCACGGCTCTGGCAGTATATGTATTTTTAATTTATTGACGCACTGGCAACGTGCGGATTCAATTTCCATGTGCTAACTTAGCCGACAATGATGCACCCGTTAGTTTAATTTGTTGATCACCATCTCCCGGTCGGGGGATCGAACCGCCATTCTGCAACTCCGCATAGCATCAGCAACCAGGCATCTTTCGACTGGACCACCGCACCAAGACCAAAAGTCAAGGATTGGCCGACCAGCTTTCACATGTCTGATATACTGACACACTGACGATTCATATGGGACTATCTGTGGATGCATCTGTCACAATCAATCCTAGGCTTTTACGCCTATTGTACTCTGACTCCAGCACGGCTCTGGCAGTATATGTATTTTTAATTTATTGACGCACTGGCAACGTGCGGATTCAATTTCCATGTGCTAACTTAGCCGACAGTGATGCACCCGTTAGTTTAATTTGTTGATCACCATCTCCCGGTCGGGGGATCGAACCGCCATTCTGCAACTCCGCATAGCATCAGCAACCAGGCATCTTTCGACTGGACCACCGCACCAAGACCAAAAGTCAAGGATTGGCCGACCAGCTTTCACATGTCTGATATACTGACACACTGACGATTCATATGGGACTATCTGTGGGTGCATCTGTCACAATCAATCCTAGGCTTTTACGCCTATTGTACTCTGACTCCAGCACGGCACTGGCAGTATATGTATTTTTTTTTTATTGACGCACTGGCAACGTGCTGCTTCAATTTCCATGTGCTAACTTAGCCGACAGTGATGCACCCGTTAGTTTAATTTGTTGATCACCATCTCCCGGTCGGGGGATCGAACCGCCATTCTGCAACTCCGCATAGCATCAGCAACCAGGCATCTTTCCACTGGACCACCGCGCCAAGACTAAAAGTCAAGGATTGGCCGACCAGCTTTCACATGTCTGATATACTGACACACTGACGCCTATTGTACTCTGACTCCAGCACGGCTCTGGCAGTATATGTATTTTTATTTTATTGACGCACTGGCAACGTGCGGCTTCAATTTCCATGTGCTAACTTAGCCGACAGTGATGCACCCGTTAGTTTAATTTGTTGATCACCATCTCCCGGTCGGGGGATCGAACCGCCATTCTGCAACTCCGCATAGCATCAGCAACCATGCATCTTTCCACTGGACCACCGCACCAAGACTAAAAGTCAAGGATTGGCCGACCAGCTTTCACATGTCTGATATACTGACACACTGACGATTCATATGGGACTATCTGTGGATGCATCTGTCACAATCAATCCTAGGCTTTTACGCCTATTGTACTCTGACTCCAGCACGGCTCTGGCAGTATATGTATTTTTATTTTATTGACGCACTGGCAACGTGCGGCTTCAATTTCCATGTGCTAACTTAGCCGACAGTGATGCACCCGTTAGTTTAATTTGTTGATCACCATCTCCCGGTTGGGGGATCGAACCGCCATTCTGCAACTCCGCATAGCATCAGCAACCAGGCATCTTTCCACTGGACCACCGCACCAAGACTAAAAGTCAAGGATTGGCCGACCAGCTTTCACATGTCTGATATACTGACACACTGACTATTCATATGGGACTATCTGTGGATGCATCTGTCACAATCAATCCTAGGCTTTTACGCCTATTGTACTCTGACTCCAGCACGGCTCTGGCAGTATATGTATTTTTATATTTTTGACGCACTGGCAACGTGCGGCTTCAATTTCCATGTGCTAACTTAGCCGACAGTGATGCACCCGTTAGTTTAATTTGTTGATCACCATCTCCCGGTCGGGGGATCGAACCGCCATTCTGCAACTCCGCATAGCATCAGCAACCAGGCATCTTTCCACTGGACCACCGCACCAAGACTAAAAGTCAAGGATTGGCCGACCAGCTTTCACATGTCTGATATACTGACACACTGACTATTCATATGGGACTATCTGTGGATGCATCTGTCACAATCAATCCTAGGCTTTTACGCCTATTGTACTCTGACTCCAGCACGGCTCTGGCAGTATATGTATTTTTATATTTTTGACGCACTGGCAACGTGCGGCTTCAATTTCCATGTGCTAACTTAGCCGACAGTGATGCACCCGTTAGTTTAATTTGTTGATCACCATCTCCCGGTCGGGGGATCGAACTGCCATTCTGCAACTCCGCATAGCATCAGCAACCAGGCATCTTTCCACTGGACCACCGCACCAAGACTAAAAGTCAAGGATTGGCTGACCAGCTTTCACATGTCTGATATACTGACACACCGACGATTCATATGGGACTATCTGTGGATGCATCTGTCACAATCAATCCTAGGCTTTTACGCCTATTGTACTCTGACTCCAGCACGGCTCTGGCAGTATATGTATTTTTATTTTATTGACGCACTGGCAACGTGCGGCTTCAATTTCCATGTGCTAACTTAGCCGACAGTGATGCACCCGTTAGTTTAATTTGTTGATCACCATCTCCCGGTCGGGGGATCGAACTGCCATTCTGCAACTCCGCATAGCATCAGCAACCAGGCATCTTTCCACTGGACCACCGCACCAAGACTAAAAGTCAAGGATTGGCTGACCAGCTTTCACATGTCTGATATACTGACACACTGACGATTCATATGGGACTATCTGTGGATGCATCTGTCACAATCAATCCTAGGCTTTTACGCCTATTGTACTCTGACTCCAGCACGGTTCTGGCAGTATATGTATTTTTATATTTTTGACGCACTGGCAACGTGCGGCTTCAATTTCCATGTGCTAACTTAGCCGACAGTGATGCACCCGTTAGTTTAATTTGTTGATCACCATCTCCCGGTCGGGGGATCGAACCGCCATTCTGCAACTCCGCATAGCATCAGCAACCAGGCATCTTTCCACTGGACCACCGCACCAAGACTAAAAGTCAAGGATTGGCCGACCAGCTTTCACATGTCTGATATACTGACACACTGACGATTCATATGGGACTATCTGTGGATGCATCTGTCACAATCAATCCTAGGCTTTTACGCCTATTGTACTCTGCTTCCAGCACGGCTCTGGCAGTATATGTATTTTTAATTTATTGACGCACTGGCAACGTGCGGATTCAATTTCCATGTGCTAACTTAGCCGACAATGATGCACCCGTTAGTTTAATTTGTTGATCACCATCTCCCGGTCGGGGGATCGAACCGCCATTCTGCAACTCCGCATAGCATCAGCAACCAGGCATCTTTCGACTGGACCACCGCACCAAGACCAAAAGTCAAGGATTGGCCGACCAGCTTTCACATGTCTGATATACTGACACACTGACGATTCATATGGGACTATCTGTGGATGCATCTGTCACAATCAATCCTAGGCTTTTACGCCTATTGTACTCTGACTCCAGCACGGCTCTGGCAGTATATGTATTTTTAATTTATTGACGCACTGGCAACGTGCGGATTCAATTTCCATGTGCTAACTTAGCCGACAGTGATGCACCCGTTAGTTTAATTTGTTGATCACCATCTCCCGGTCGGGGGATCGAACCGCCATTCTGCAACTCCGCATAGCATCAGCAACCAGGCATCTTTCGACTGGACCACCGCACCAAGACCAAAAGTCAAGGATTGGCCGACCAGCTTTCACATGTCTGATATACTGACACACTGACGATTCATATGGGACTATCTGTGGGTGCATCTGTCACAATCAATCCTAGGCTTTTACGCCTATTGTACTCTGACTCCAGCACGGCACTGGCAGTATATGTATTTTTTTTTTATTGACGCACTGGCAACGTGCTGCTTCAATTTCCATGTGCTAACTTAGCCGACAGTGATGCACCCGTTAGTTTAATTTGTTGATCACCATCTCCCGGTCGGGGGATCGAACCGCCATTCTGCAACTCCGCATAGCATCAGCAACCAGGCATCTTTCCACTGGACCACCGCGCCAAGACTAAAAGTCAAGGATTGGCCGACCAGCTTTCACATGTCTGATATACTGACACACTGACGCCTATTGTACTCTGACTCCAGCACGGCTCTGGCAGTATATGTATTTTTATTTTATTGACGCACTGGCAACGTGCGGCTTCAATTTCCATGTGCTAACTTAGCCGACAGTGATGCACCCGTTAGTTTAATTTGTTGATCACCATCTCCCGGTCGGGGGATCGAACCGCCATTCTGCAACTCCGCATAGCATCAGCAACCATGCATCTTTCCACTGGACCACCGCACCAAGACTAAAGTCAAGGATTGGCCGACCAGCTTTCACATGTCTGATATACTGACACACTGACGATTCATATGGGACTATCTGTGGATGCATCTGTCACAATCAATCCTAGGCTTTTACGCCTATTGTACTCTGACTCCAGCACGGCTCTGGCAGTATATGTATTTTTATTTTATTGACGCACTGGCAACGTGCGGCTTCAATTTCCATGTGCTAACTTAGCCGACAGTGATGCACCCGTTAGTTTAATTTGTTGATCACCATCTCCCGGTTGGGGGATCGAACCGCCATTCTGCAACTCCGCATAGCATCAGCAACCAGGCATCTTTCCACTGGACCACCGCACCAAGACTAAAAGTCAAGGATTGGCCGACCAGCTTTCACATGTCTGATATACTGACACACTGACTATTCATATGGGACTATCTGTGGATGCATCTGTCACAATCAATCCTAGGCTTTTACGCCTATTGTACTCTGACTCCAGCACGGCTCTGGCAGTATATGTATTTTTATATTTTTGACGCACTGGCAACGTGCGGCTTCAATTTCCATGTGCTAACTTAGCCGACAGTGATGCACCCGTTAGTTTAATTTGTTGATCACCATCTCCCGGTCGGGGGATCGAACCGCCATTCTGCAACTCCGCATAGCATCAGCAACCAGGCATCTTTCCACTGGACCACCGCACCAAGACTAAAAGTCAAGGATTGGCCGACCAGCTTTCACATGTCTGATATACTGACACACTGACTATTCATATGGGACTATCTGTGGATGCATCTGTCACAATCAATCCTAGGCTTTTACGCCTATTGTACTCTGACTCCAGCACGGCTCTGGCAGTATATGTATTTTTATATTTTTGACGCACTGGCAACGTGCGGCTTCAATTTCCATGTGCTAACTTAGCCGACAGTGATGCACCCGTTAGTTTAATTTGTTGATCACCATCTCCCGGTCGGGGGATCGAACTGCCATTCTGCAACTCCGCATAGCATCAGCAACCAGGCATCTTTCCACTGGACCACCGCACCAAGACTAAAAGTCAAGGATTGGCTGACCAGCTTTCACATGTCTGATATACTGACACACCGACGATTCATATGGGACTATCTGTGGATGCATCTGTCACAATCAATCCTAGGCTTTTACGCCTATTGTACTCTGCTTCCAGCACGGCTCTGGCAGTATATGTATTTTTAATTTATTGACGCACTGGCAACGTGCGGATTCAATTTCCATGTGCTAACTTAGCCGACAATGATGCACCCGTTAGTTTAATTTGTTGATCACCATCTCCCGGTCGGGGGATCGAACCGCCATTCTGCAACTCCGCATAGCATCAGCAACCAGGCATCTTTCGACTGGACCACCGCACCAAGACCAAAAGTCAAGGATTGGCCGACCAGCTTTCACATGTCTGATATACTGACACACTGACGATTCATATGGGACTATCTGTGGATGCATCTGTCACAATCAATCCTAGGCTTTTACGCCTATTGTACTCTGACTCCAGCACGGCTCTGGCAGTATATGTATTTTTAATTTATTGACGCACTGGCAACGTGCGGATTCAATTTCCATGTGCTAACTTAGCCGACAGTGATGCACCCGTTAGTTTAATTTGTTGATCACCATCTCCCGGTCGGGGGATCGAACCGCCATTCTGCAACTCCGCATAGCATCAGCAACCAGGCATCTTTCGACTGGACCACCGCACCAAGACCAAAAGTCAAGGATTGGCCGACCAGCTTTCACATGTCTGATATACTGACACACTGACGATTCATATGGGACTATCTGTGGGTGCATCTGTCACAATCAATCCTAGGCTTTTACGCCTATTGTACTCTGACTCCAGCACGGCACTGGCAGTATATGTATTTTTTTTTTATTGACGCACTGGCAACGTGCTGCTTCAATTTCCATGTGCTAACTTAGCCGACAGTGATGCACCCGTTAGTTTAATTTGTTGATCACCATCTCCCGGTCGGGGGATCGAACCGCCATTCTGCAACTCCGCATAGCATCAGCAACCAGGCATCTTTCCACTGGACCACCGCGCCAAGACTAAAAGTCAAGGATTGGCCGACCAGCTTTCACATGTCTGATATACTGACACACTGACGCCTATTGTACTCTGACTCCAGCACGGCTCTGGCAGTATATGTATTTTTATTTTATTGACGCACTGGCAACGTGCGGCTTCAATTTCCATGTGCTAACTTAGCCGACAGTGATGCACCCGTTAGTTTAATTTGTTGATCACCATCTCCCGGTCGGGGGATCGAACCGCCATTCTGCAACTCCGCATAGCATCAGCAACCATGCATCTTTCCACTGGACCACCGCACCAAGACTAAAAGTCAAGGATTGGCCGACCAGCTTTCACATGTCTGATATACTGACACACTGACGATTCATATGGGACTATCTGTGGATGCATCTGTCACAATCAATCCTAGGCTTTTACGCCTATTGTACTCTGACTCCAGCACGGCTCTGGCAGTATATGTATTTTTATTTTATTGACGCACTGGCAACGTGCGGCTTCAATTTCCATGTGCTAACTTAGCCGACAGTGATGCACCCGTTAGTTTAATTTGTTGATCACCATCTCCCGGTTGGGGGATCGAACCGCCATTCTGCAACTCCGCATAGCATCAGCAACCAGGCATCTTTCCACTGGACCACCGCACCAAGACTAAAAGTCAAGGATTGGCCGACCAGCTTTCACATGTCTGATATACTGACACACTGACTATTCATATGGGACTATCTGTGGATGCATCTGTCACAATCAATCCTAGGCTTTTACGCCTATTGTACTCTGACTCCAGCACGGCTCTGGCAGTATATGTATTTTTATATTTTTGACGCACTGGCAACGTGCGGCTTCAATTTCCATGTGCTAACTTAGCCGACAGTGATGCACCCGTTAGTTTAATTTGTTGATCACCATCTCCCGGTCGGGGGATCGAACCGCCATTCTGCAACTCCGCATAGCATCAGCAACCAGGCATCTTTCCACTGGACCACCGCACCAAGACTAAAAGTCAAGGATTGGCCGACCAGCTTTCACATGTCTGATATACTGACACACTGACTATTCATATGGGACTATCTGTGGATGCATCTGTCACAATCAATCCTAGGCTTTTACGCCTATTGTACTCTGACTCCAGCACGGCTCTGGCAGTATATGTATTTTTATATTTTTGACGCACTGGCAACGTGCGGCTTCAATTTCCATGTGCTAACTTAGCCGACAGTGATGCACCCGTTAGTTTAATTTGTTGATCACCATCTCCCGGTCGGGGGATCGAACTGCCATTCTGCAACTCCGCATAGCATCAGCAACCAGGCATCTTTCCACTGGACCACCGCACCAAGACTAAAAGTCAAGGATTGGCTGACCAGCTTTCACATGTCTGATATACTGACACACCGACGATTCATATGGGACTATCTGTGGATGCATCTGTCACAATCAATCCTAGGCTTTTACGCCTATTGTACTCTGACTCCAGCACGGCTCTGGCAGTATATGTATTTTTATTTTATTGACGCACTGGCAACGTGCGGCTTCAATTTCCATGTGCTAACTTAGCCGACAGTGATGCACCCGTTAGTTTAATTTGTTGATCACCATCTCCCGGTCGGGGGATCGAACTGCCATTCTGCAACTCCGCATAGCATCAGCAACCAGGCATCTTTCCACTGGACCACCGCACCAAGACTAAAAGTCAAGGATTGGCTGACCAGCTTTCACATGTCTGATATACTGACACACTGACGATTCATATGGGACTATCTGTGGATGCATCTGTCACAATCAATCCTAGGCTTTTACGCCTATTGTACTCTGACTCCAGCACGGTTCTGGCAGTATATGTATTTTTATATTTTTGACGCACTGGCAACGTGCGGCTTCAATTTCCATGTGCTAACTTAGCCGACAGTGATGCACCCGTTAGTTTAATTTGTTGATCACCATCTCCCGGTCGGGGGATCGAACCGCCATTCTGCAACTCCGCATAGCATCAGCAACCAGGCATCTTTCCACTGGACCACCGCACCAAGACTAAAAGTCAAGGATTGGCCGACCAGCTTTCACATGTCTGATATACTGACACACTGACGATTCATATGGGACTATCTGTGGATGCATCTGTCACAATCAATCCTAGGCTTTTACGCCTATTGTACTCTGACTCCAGCACGGTTCTGGCAGTATATGTATTTTTATATTTTTGACGCACTGGCAACGTGCGGCTTCAATTTCCATGTGCTAACTTAGCCGACAGTGATGCACCTGTTAGTTTAATTTGTTGATCACCATCTCCCGGTCGGGGGATCGAACCGCCATTCTGCAACTCCGCATAGCATCAGCTACCAGGCATCTTTCCACTGGACCACCGCACCAAGACTAAAAGTCAAGGATTGGCCGACCAGCTTTCACATGTCTGATATACTGACACACTGACGATTCATATGGGACTATCTGTGGATGCATCTGTCACAATCAATCCTAGGCTTTTACGCCTATTGTACTCTGACTCCAGCACGGCTCTGGCAGTATATGTATTTTTATTTTATTGACGCACTGGCAATGTGCGGCTTCAATTTCCATGTGCTAACTTAGCCGACAGTGATGCACCCGTTAGTTTAATTTGTTGATCACCATCTCCCGGTCGGGGGATCGAACTGCCATTCTGCAACTCCGCATAGCATCAGCAACCAGGCATCTTTCCACTGGACCACCGCACCAAGACTAAAATCAAGGATTGGCTGACCAGCTTTCACATGTCTGATATACTGACACACCGACGATTCATATGGGACTATCTGTGGATGCATCTGTCACAATCAATCCTAGGCTTTTACGCCTATTGTACTCTGACTCCAGCACGGCTCTGGCAGTATATGTATTTTTATTTTATTGACGCACTGGCAACGTGAGCTTCAATTTCCAAGTGGTAACTTAGCCGACAGTGATGCACCCGTTAGTTTAATTTGTTGATCACCATCTCCCGGTCGGGGGATCGAACCGCCATTCTGCAACTCTGCATAGCCTCAGCAACCCGGCATCTTTCCACTGGACCACCGCACCAAGACTAAAAGTCAAGGATTGGCCGACCAGCTTTCACATGTCTGATATACTGACACACTGACGATTCATATGGGACTATCTGTGGATGCATCTGTCACAATCAATCCTAGGCTTTTACGCCTATTGTACTCTGACTCCAGCACGGCTCTGGCAGTATATGTATTTTTATTTTATTGACGCACTGGCAACGTGCGGCTTCAATTTCCATGTGCTAACTTAGACGACAGTGATGCACCCGTTAGTTTAATTTGTTGATCACCATCTCCCGGTCGGGGGATCGAACCACCATTCTGCAACTCCGCATAGCATCAGCAACCAGGCATCTTTCCACTGGACCACCGCACCAAGACTAAAAGTCAAGGATTGGCCGACCAGCTTTCACATGTCTGATATACTGACACACTGACGATTCATATGGGACTATCTGTGGATGCATCTGTCACAATCAATCCTAGGCTTTTACGCCTATTGTACTCTGACTCCAGCACGGCTCTGGCAGTATATGTATTTTTATTTTATTGACGCACTGGCAACGTGCGCCTTCAATTTCCATGTGCTAACTTAGCCGACAGTGATGCACCCGTTAGTTTAATTTGTTGATCACCATCTCCCGGTCGGGGGATCGAACCGCCATTCTGCAACTCCGCATAGCATCAGCAACCAGGCATCTTTCCACTGGACCACCGCACCAAGACTAAAAGTCAAGGATTGGCCGACCAGCTTTCACATGTCTGATATACTGACACACTGACTATTCATATGGGACTATCTGTGGATGCATCTGTCACAATCAATCCTAGGCTTTTACGCCTATTGTACTCTGACTCCAGCACGGTTCTGGCAGTATATGTATTTTTATATTTTTGACGCACTGGCAACGTGCGGCTTCAATTTCCATGTGCTAACTTAGCCGACAGTGATGCACCCGTTAGTTTAATTTGTTGATCACCATCTCCCGGTCGGGAGATCGAACCGCCATTCTGCAACTCCGCATAGCATCAGCAACCAGGCATCTTTCCACTGGACCACCGCACCAAGACTAAAAGTCAAGGATTGGCCGACCAGCTTTCACATGTCTGATATACTGACACACTGACGATTCATATGGGACTATCTGTGGATGCATCTGTCACAATCAATCCTAGGCTTTTACGCCTATTGTACTCTGACTCCAGCACGGCTCTGGCAGTATATGTATTTTTATTTTATTGACGCACTGGCAACGTGCGGCTTCAATTTCCATGTGCTAACTTAGCGACAGTGATGCACCCGTTAGTTTAATTTGTTGATCACCATCTCCCGGTCGGGGGATCGAACCGCCATTCTGCAACTCCGCATAGCATCAGCAACCAGGCATCTTTCCACTGGACCACCGCACCAAGACTAAAAGTCAAGGATTGGCCGACCAGCTTTCACATGTCTGATATACTGACACACTGACGATTTATATGGGACTATCTGTGGATGCATCTGTCACAATCAATCCTAGGCTTTTACGCCTATTGTACTCTGACTCCAGCACGGCTCTGGCAGTATATGTATTTTTATTTTATTGACGCACTGGCAACGTGCGGCTTCAATTTCCATGTGCTAACTTAGCGACAGTGATGCACCCGTTAGTTTAATTTGTTGATCACCATCTCCCGGTCGGGGGATCGAACCGCCATTCTGCAACTCCGCATAGCATCAGCAACCAGGCATCTTTCCACTGGACCACCGCACCAAGACTAAAAGTCAAGGATTGGCCGACCAGCTTTCACATGTCTGATATACTGACACACTGACGATTCATATGGGACTATCTGTGGATGCATCTGTCACAATCAATCCTAGGCTTTTACGCCTATTGTACTCTGACTCCAGCACGGCTCTGGCAGTATATGTATTTTTATTTTATTGACGCACTGGCAACGTGCGGCTTCAATTTCCATGTGCTAACTTAGCCGACAGTGATGCACCCGTTAGTTTAATTTGTTGATCACCATCTCCCGGTCGGGGGATCGAACTGCCATTCTGCAACTCCGCATAGCATCAGCAACCAGGCATCTTTCCACTGGACCACCGCACCAAGACTAAAAGTCAAGGATTGGCTGACCAGCTTTCACATGTCTGATATACTGACACACCGACGATTCATATGGGACTATCTGTGGATGCATCTGTCACAATCAATCCTAGGCTTTTACGCCTATTGTACTCTGACTCCAGCACGGCTCTGGCAGTATATGTATTTTTATTTTATTGACGCACTGGCAACGTGAGCTTCAATTTCCAAGTGGTAACTTAGCCGACAGTGATGCACCCGTTAGTTTAATTTGTTGATCACCATCTCCCGGTCGGGGGATCAAACCACCATTCTGCAACTCCGCATAGCATCAGCTACCAGGCATCTTTCCACTGGACCACCGCACCAAGACTAAAAGTCAAGGATTGGCCGACCAGCTTTCACATGTCTGATATACTGACACACTGACGATTCATATGGGACTATCTGTGGATGCATCTGTCACAATCAATCCTAGGCTTTTATGCCTATTGTACTCTGACTCCAGCACGGCTCTGGCAGTATATGTATTTTTATTTTATTGACGCACTGGCAACGTGCGGCTTCAATTTCCATGTGCTAACTTAGCCGACAGTGATGCACCCGTTAGTTTAATTTGTTGATCACCATCTCCCGGTTGGGGGATCGAACCGCCATTCTGCAACTCCGCATAGCATCAGCAACCAGGCATCTTTCCACTGGACCACCGCACCAAGACTAAAAGTCAAGGATTGGCCGACCAGCTTTCACATGTCTGATATACTGACACACTGACTATTCATATGGGACTATCTGTGGATGCATCTGTCACAATCAATCCTAGGCTTTTACGCCTATTGTACTCTGACTCCAGCACGGCTCTGGCAGTATATGTATTTTTATATTTTTGACGCACTGGCAACGTGCGGCTTCAATTTCCATGTGCTAACTTAGCCGACAGTGATGCACCCGTTAGTTTAATTTGTTGATCACCATCTCCCGGTCGGGGGATCGAACCGCCATTCTGCAACTCCGCATAGCATCAGCAACCAGGCATCTTTCCACTGGACCACCGCACCAAGACTAAAAGTCAAGGATTGGCCGACCAGCTTTCACATGTCTGATATACTGACACACTGACTATTCATATGGGACTATCTGTGGATGCATCTGTCACAATCAATCCTAGGCTTTTACGCCTATTGTACTCTGACTCCAGCACGGCTCTGGCAGTATATGTATTTTTATATTTTTGACGCACTGGCAACGTGCGGCTTCAATTTCCATGTGCTAACTTAGCCGACAGTGATGCACCCGTTAGTTTAATTTGTTGATCATCATCTCCCGGTCGGGGGATCGAACTGCCATTCTGCAACTCCGCATAGCATCAGCAACCAGGCATCTTTCCACTGGACCACCGCACCAAGACTAAAAGTCAAGGATTGGCTGACCAGCTTTCACATGTCTGATATACTGACACACCGACGATTCATATGGGACTATCTGTGGATGCATCTGTCACAATCAATCCTAGGCTTTTACGCCTATTGTACTCTGACTCCAGCACGGCTCTGGCAGTATATGTATTTTTATTTTATTGACGCACTGGCAACGTGAGCTTCAATTTCCAAGTGGTAACTTAGCCGACAGTGATGCACCCGTTAGTTTAATTTGTTGATCACCATCTCCCGGTCGGGGGATCGAACCACCATTCTGCAACTCCGCATAGCATCAGCTACCAGGCATCTTTCCACTGGACCACCGCACCAAGACTAAAAGTCAAGGATTGGCCGACCAGCTTTCACATGTCTGATATACTGACACACCGACGATTCATATGGGACTATCTGTGGATGCATCTGTCACAATCAATCCTAGGCTTTTATGCCTATTGTACTCTGACTCCAGCACGGCTCTGGCAGTATATGTATTTTTATTTTATTGACGCACTGGCAACGTGCGGCTTCAATTTCCATGTGCTAACTTAGCCGACAGTGATGCACCCATTAGTTTAATTTGTTGATCACCATCTCCCGGTTGGGGGATCGAACCGCCATTCTGCAACTCCGCATAGCATCAGCAACCAGGCATCTTTCCACTGGACCACCGCACCAAGACTAAAAGTCAAGGATTGGCCGACCAGCTTTCACATGTCTGATATACTGACACACTGACTATTCATATGGGACTATCTGTGGATGCATCTGTCACAATCAATCCTAGGCTTTTACGCCTATTGTACTCTGACTCCAGCACGGCTCTGGCAGTATATGTATTTTTATTTTATTGACGCACTGGCAACGTGCGGCTTCAATTTCCATGTGCTAACTTAGCGACAGTGATGCACCCGTTAGTTTAATTTGTTGATCACCATCTCCCGGTCGGAGGATCGAACCGCCATTCTGCAACTCCGCATAGCATCAGCAACCAGGCATCTTTCCACTGGACCACCGCACCAAGACTAAAAGTCAAGGATTGGCCGACCAGCTTTCACATGTCTGATATACTGACACACTGACTATTCATATGGGACTATCTGTCACAATCAATCCTAGGCTTTTACGCCTATTGTACTCTGACTCCAGCACGGCTCTGGCAGTATATGTATTTTTATTTTATTGACGCACTGGCAACGTGCGGCTTCAATTTCCATGTGCTAACTTAGCCGACAGTTATGCACCCGTTAGTTCAATTTGTTGAGCACCATCTCCCGGTCGGGGGATCGAACTGCCATTCTGCAACTCCGCAGAGCATCAGCAACCAGGCATCTCTCCACTGGACCACCGTTCCAAGACCAAAAGTCAACGATTGGCCGACCAGCTTTCACATGTCTGATATACTGACACACTGACGATTCATATGGGACTATCTGTGGATGCACCTGTCACAATCAATCCTAGGCTTTTACGCCTATTGTACTCTGACTCCAGCACGGCTCTGGCAGTATATGTATTTTCAATTTATTGACGCACTGGCAACGTGCGGCTTCAATTTCCATGTGCTCAATTAGCCGACAGTGATGCACCCGTTAGTTTAATTTGTTGATCACCATCTCCCGGTCGGGGGATCGAACCGCCATTCTGCAACTCCGCATAGCATCAGCAACCAGGCATCTTTCCACTGGACCACCGCACCAAGACTAAAAGTCAAGGATTGGCCGACCAGCTTTCACATGTCTGATATACTGACACACTGACGATTCATATGGGACTATTTGTGGATGCATCTGTCACAATCAATCCTAGGCTTTTACGCCTATTGTACTCTGACTCCAGCACGGCTCTGGCAGTATATGTATTTTTATTTTATTGACGCACTGGCAACGTGCGGCTTCAATTTCCATGTGCTAACTTAGCGACAGTGATGCACCCGTTAGTTTAATTTGTTGATCACCATCTCCCGGTTGGGGGAACAAACCGCCATTCTGCAACTCCGCATAGCATCAGCAACCAGGCATCTTTCCACTGGACCACCGCACCAAGACTAAAAGTCAAGGATTGGCCGACCAGCTTTCACATGTCTGATATACTGACACACTGACGATTCATATGGGACTATTTGTGGATGCATCTGTCACAATCAATCCTAGGCTTTTACGCCTATTGTACTCTGACTCCAGCACGGCTCTGGCAGTATATGTATTTTTATTTTATTGACGCACTGGCAACGTGCGGCTTCAATTTCCATGTGCTAACTTAGCGACAGTGATGCACCCGTTAGTTTAATTTGTTGATCACCATCTCCCGGTCGGGGGATCGAACCGCCATTCTGCAACTCCGCATAGCATCAGCAACCAGGCATCTTTCCACTGGACCACCGCAACAAGACTAAAAGTCAAGGATTGGTCGACCAGCTTTCACATGTCTGATATACTGACACACTGACTATTCATATGGGACTATCTGTGGATGCATCTGTCACAATCAATCCTAGGCTTTTACGCCTATTGTACTCTGACTCCAGCACGGCTCTGGCAGTATATGTATTTTTAATTTATTGACGCACTGGCAACGTGCGGCTTCAATTTCCATGTGCTAACTTAGCCGACAGTGATGCACCCGTTAGTTTAATTTGTTGATCACCATCTCCCGGTCGGGGGATCGAACCGCCATTCCGCAACTCCGCATAGCATCAGCAACCAGGCATCTTTCCACTGGACCACCGCACCAAGACTAAAAGTCAAGGATTGGCCGACCAGCTTTCACATGTCTGATATACTGACACACTGACGATTTATATGGGACTATCTGTGGATGCATCTGTCACAATCAATCCTAGGCTTTTACGCCTATTGTACTCTGACTCCAGCACGGCTCTGGCAGTATATGTATTTTTATTTTATTGACGCACTGGCAACGTGCGGCTTCAATTTCCATGTGCTAACTTAGCGACAGTGATGCACCCGTTAGTTTAATTTGTTGATCACCATCTCCCGGTCGGGGGATCGAACCGCCATTCTGCAACTCCGCATAGCATCAGCAACCAGGCATCTTTCCACTGGACCACCGCACCAAGACTAAAAGTCAAGGATTGGCCGACCAGCTTTCACATGTCTGATATACTGACACACTGACGATTCATATGGGACTATCTGTGGATGCATCTGTCACAATCAATCCTAGGCTTTTACGCCTATTGTACTCTGACTCCAGCACGGCTCTGGCAGTATATGTATTTTTATTTTATTGACGCACTGGCAACGTGCGGCTTCAATTTCCATGTGCTAACTTAGCCGACAGTGATGCACCCGTTAGTTTAATTTGTTGATCACCATCTCCCGGTCGGGGGATCGAACTGCCATTCTGCAACTCCGCATAGCATCAGCAACCAGGCATCTTTCCACTGGACCACCGCACCAAGACTAAAAGTCAAGGATTGGCTGACCAGCTTTCACATGTCTGATATACTGACACACCGACGATTCATATGGGACTATCTGTGGATGCATCTGTCACAATCAATCCTAGGCTTTTACGCCTATTGTACTCTGACTCCAGCACGGCTCTGGCAGTATATGTATTTTTATTTTATTGACGCACTGGCAACGTGAGCTTCAATTTCCAAGTGGTAACTTAGCCGACAGTGATGCACCCGTTAGTTTAATTTGTTGATCACCATCTCCCGGTCGGGGGATCGAACCACCATTCTGCAACTCCGCATAGCATCAGCTACCAGGCATCTTTCCACTGGACCACCGCACCAAGACTAAAAGTCAAGGATTGGCCGACCAGCTTTCACATGTCTGATATACTGACACACTGACGATTCATATGGGACTATCTGTGGATGCATCTGTCACAATCAATCCTAGGCTTTTACGCCTATTGTACTCTGACTCCAGCACGGCTCTGGCAGTATATGTATTTTTATTTTATTGACGCACTGGCAACGTGCGGCTTCAATTTCCATGTGCTAACTTAGCCGACAGTGATGCACCCGTTAGTTTAATTTGTTGATCACCATCTCCCGGTCGGGGGATCGAACTGCCATTCTGCAACTCCGCATAGCATCAGCAACCAGGCATCTTTCCACTGGACCACCGCACCAAGACTAAAAGTCAAGGATTGGCTGACCAGCTTTCACATGTCTGATATACTGACACACCGACGATTCATATGGGACTATCTGTGGATGCATCTGTCACAATCAATCCTAGGCTTTTACGCCTATTGTACTCTGACTCCAGCACGGCTCTGGCAGTATATGTATTTTTATTTTATTGACGCACTGGCAACGTGAGCTTCAATTTCCAAGTGGTAACTTAGCCGACAGTGATGCACCCGTTAGTTTAATTTGTTGATCACCATCTCCCGGTCGGGGGATCGAACCACCATTCTGCAACTCCGCATAGCATCAGCTACCAGGCATCTTTCCACTGGACCACCGCACCAAGACTAAAAGTCAAGGATTGGCCGACCAGCTTTCACATGTCTGATATACTGACACACTGACGATTCATATGGGACTATCTGTGGATGCATCTGTCACAATCAATCCTAGGCTTTTATGCCTATTGTACTCTGACTCCAGCACGGCTCTGGCAGTATATGTATTTTTATTTTATTGACGCACTGGCAACGTGCGGCTTCAATTTCCATGTGCTAACTTAGCCGACAGTGATGCACCCGTTAGTTTAATTTGTTGATCACCATCTCCCGGTTGGGGGATCGAACCGCCATTCTGCAACTCCGCATAGCATCAGCAACCAGGCATCTTTCCACTGGACCACCGCACCAAGACTAAAAGTCAAGGATTGGCCGACCAGCTTTCACATGTCTGATATACTGACACACTGACTATTCATATGGGACTATCTGTGGATGCATCTGTCACAATCAATCCTAGGCTTTTACGCCTATTGTACTCTGACTCCAGCACGGCTCTGGCAGTATATGTATTTTTATATTTTTGACGCACTGGCAACGTGCGGCTTCAATTTCCATGTGCTAACTTAGCCGACAGTGATGCACCCGTTAGTTTAATTTGTTGATCACCATCTCCCGGTCGGGGGATCGAACCGCCATTCTGCAACTCCGCATAGCATCAGCAACCAGGCATCTTTCCACTGGACCACCGCACCAAGACTAAAAGTCAAGGATTGGCCGACCAGCTTTCACATGTCTGATATACTGACACACTGACTATTCATATGGGACTATCTGTGGATGCATCTGTCACAATCAATCCTAGGCTTTTACGCCTATTGTACTCTGACTCCAGCACGGCTCTGGCAGTATATGTATTTTTATATTTTTGACGCACTGGCAACGTGCGGCTTCAATTTCCATGTGCTAACTTAGCCGACAGTGATGCACCCGTTAGTTTAATTTGTTGATCATCATCTCCCGGTCGGGGGATCGAACTGCCATTCTGCAACTCCGCATAGCATCAGCAACCAGGCATCTTTCCACTGGACCACCGCACCAAGACTAAAAGTCAAGGATTGGCTGACCAGCTTTCACATGTCTGATATACTGACACACCGACGATTCATATGGGACTATCTGTGGATGCATCTGTCACAATCAATCCTAGGCTTTTACGCCTATTGTACTCTGACTCCAGCACGGCTCTGGCAGTATATGTATTTTTATTTTATTGACGCACTGGCAACGTGAGCTTCAATTTCCAAGTGGTAACTTAGCCGACAGTGATGCACCCGTTAGTTTAATTTGTTGATCACCATCTCCCGGTCGGGGGATCGAACCACCATTCTGCAACTCCGCATAGCATCAGCTACCAGGCATCTTTCCACTGGACCACCGCACCAAGACTAAAAGTCAAGGATTGGCCGACCAGCTTTCACATGTCTGATATACTGACACACTGACGATTCATATGGGACTATCTGTGGATGCATCTGTCACAATCAATCCTAGGCTTTTATGCCTATTGTACTCTGACTCCAGCACGGCTCTGGCAGTATATGTATTTTTATTTTATTGACGCACTGGCAACGTGCGGCTTCAATTTCCATGTGCTAACTTAGCCGACAGTGATGCACCCATTAGTTTAATTTGTTGATCACCATCTCCCGGTTGGGGGATCGAACCGCCATTCTGCAACTCCGCATAGCATCAGCAACCAGGCATCTTTCCACTGGACCACCGCACCAAGACTAAAAGTCAAGGATTGGCCGACCAGCTTTCACATGTCTGATATACTGACACACTGACTATTCATATGGGACTATCTGTGGATGCATCTGTCACAATCAATCCTAGGCTTTTACGCCTATTGTACTCTGACTCCAGCACGGCTCTGGCAGTATATGTATTTTTATTTTATTGACGCACTGGCAACGTGCGGCTTCAATTTCCATGTGCTAACTTAGCGACAGTGATGCACCCGTTAGTTTAATTTGTTGATCACCATCTCCCGGTCGGAGGATCGAACCGCCATTCTGCAACTCCGCATAGCATCAGCAACCAGGCATCTTTCCACTGGACCACCGCACCAAGACTAAAAGTCAAGGATTGGCCGACCAGCTTTCACATGTCTGATATACTGACACACTGACTATTCATATGGGACTATCTGTCACAATCAATCCTAGGCTTTTACGCCTATTGTACTCTGACTCCAGCACGGCTCTGGCAGTATGTATTTTTATTTTATTGACGCACTGGCAACGTGCGGCTTCAATTTCCATGTGCTAACTTAGCCGACAGTTATGCACCCGTTAGTTCAATTTGTTGAGCACCATCTCCCGGTCGGGGGATCGAACTGCCATTCTGCAACTCCGCATAGCATCAGCAACCAGGCATCTCTCCACTGGACCACCGTTCCAAGACCAAAAGTCAACGATTGGCCGACCAGCTTTCACATGTCTGATATACTGACACACTGACGATTCATATGGGACTATCTGTGGATGCACCTGTCACAATCAATCCTAGGCTTTTACGCCTATTGTACTCTGACTCCAGCACGGCTCTGGCAGTATATGTATTTTCAATTTATTGACGCACTGGCAACGTGCGGCTTCAATTTCCATGTGCTCAATTAGCCGACAGTGATGCACCCGTTAGTTTAATTTGTTGATCACCATCTCCCGGTCGGGGGATCGAACCGCCATTCTGCAACTCCGCATAGCATCAGCAACCAGGCATCTTTCCACTGGACCACCGCACCAAGACTAAAAGTCAAGGATTGGCCGACCAGCTTTCACATGTCTGATATACTGACACACTGACGATTCATATGGGACTATTTGTGGATGCATCTGTCACAATCAATCCTAGGCTTTTACGCCTATTGTACTCTGACTCCAGCACGGCTCTGGCAGTATATGTATTTTTATTTTATTGACGCACTGGCAACGTGCGGCTTCAATTTCCATGTGCTAACTTAGCGACAGTGATGCACCCGTTAGTTTAATTTGTTGATCACCATCTCCCGGTCGGGGGATCGAACCGCCATTCTGCAACTCCGCATAGCATCAGCAACCAGGCATCTTTCCACTGGACCACCGCAACAAGACTAAAAGTCAAGGATTTGCCGACCAGCTTTCACATGTCTGATATACTGACACACTGACTATTCATATGGGACTATCTGTGGATGCATCTGTCACAATCAATCCTAGGCTTTTACGCCTATTGTACTCTGACTCCAGCACGGCTCTGGCAGTATATGTATTTTTAATTTATTGACGCACTGGCAACGTGCGGCTTCAATTTCCATGTGCTAACTTAGCCGACAGTGATGCACCCGTTAGTTTAATTTGTTGATCACCATCTCCCGGTCGGGGGATCGAACCGCCATTCCGCAACTCCGCATAGCATCAGCAACCAGGCATCTTTCCACTGGACCACCGCACCAAGACTAAAAGTCAAGGATTGGCCGACCAGCTTTCACATGTCTGATATACTGACACACTGAAGATTCATATGGGACTATCTGTGGATGCATCTGTCACAATCAATCCTAGGCTTTTACGCCTATTGTACTCTGACTCCAGCACGGCGCTCTCCAGTATATGTATTTTTATTTTATTGACGCACTGGCAATGTGCGGCTTCAATTTCCATGTGCTAACTTAGCCGACAGTGATGCACCCGATAGTTTAATTTGTTGATCACCATCTCCCGGTCGGGGGATCGAACCGCCATTCTGCAACTCCGCATAGCATCAGCAACCAGGCATCTTTCCACTGGACCACCGCACCAAGACTAAAAGTCAAGGATTGGCCGACCAGCTTTCACATGTCTGATATACTGACACACTGACTATTCATATGGGACTATCTGTGGATGCATCTGTCACAATCAATCCTAGGCTTTTACGCCTATTGTACTCTGACTCCAGCACGGCTCTGGCAGTATATGTATTTTTATTTTATTGACGCACTGGCAACGTGCGGCTTCAATTTCCATGTGCTAACTTAGCGACAGTGATGCACCCGTTAGTTTAATTTGTTGATCACCATCTCCCGGTCGGAGGATCGAACCGCCATTCTGCAACTCCGCATAGCATCAGCAACCAGGCATCTTTCCACTGGACCACCGCACCAAGACTAAAAGTCAAGGATTGGCCGACCAGCTTTCACATGTCTGATATACTGACACACTGACTATTCATATGGGACTATCTGTCACAATCAATCCTAGGCTTTTACGCCTATTGTACTCTGACTCCAGCACGGCTCTGGCAGTATATGTATTTTTAATTTATTGACGCACTGGCAACGTGCGGCTTCAATTTCCATGTGCTAACTTAGCCGACAGTGATGCACCCGTTAGTTTAATTTGTTGATCACCATCTCCCGGTCGGGGGATCGAACCGCCATTCCGCAACTCTGCATAGCATCAGCAACCAGGCATCTCTCCACTGGACCACCGTTCCAAGACCAAAAGTCAAGGATTGGCCGACCAGCTTTCACATGTCTGATATACTGACACACTGACGATTCATATGGGACTATCTGTGGATGCATCTGTCACAATCAATCCTAGGCTTTTACGCCTATTGTACTCTGACTCCAGCACGGCGCTCTGGCAGTATATGTATTTTTATTTTATTGACGCACTGGCAACGTGCGGCTTCAATTTCCATGTGGTAACTTAGCCGACAGTGATGCACCCGTTAGTTTAATTTGTTGATCACCATCTCCCGGTCGGGGGATCGAACCGCCATTCTGCAACTCCGCATAGCATCAGCAACCAGGCATCTCTCCACTGGACCACCGTTCCAAGACCAAAAGTCAACGATTGGCCGACCAGCTTTCACATGTCTGATATACTGACACACTGACGATTCATATGGGACTATCTGTGGATGCATCTGTCACAATCAATCCTAGGCTTTTACGCCTATTGTACTCTGACTCCAGCACGGCTCTGGCAGTATATGTATTTTCAATTTATTGACGCACTGGCAACGTGCGGCTTCAATTTCCATGTGCTAACTTAGCCGACAGTGATGCACCCGTTAGTTTAATTTGTTGATCACCATCTCCCGGTCGGGGGATCGAACCGCCATTCTGCAACTCCGCATAGCATCAGCAACCAGGCATCTTTCCACTGGACCACCGCACCAAGACTAAAAGTCAAGGATTGGCCGACCAGCTTTCACATGTCTGATATACTGACACACTGACTATTCATATGGGACTATCTGTGGATGCATCTGTCACAATCAATCCTAGGCTTTTACGCCTATTGTACTCTGACTCCAGCACGGCTCTGGCAGTATATGTATTTTCAATTTATTGACGCACTGGCAACGTGCGGCTTCAATTTCCATGTGCTAACTTAGCCGACAGTGATGCACCCGTTAGTTTAATTTGTTGATCACCATCTCCCGGTCGGGGGATCGAACCGCCATTCTGCAACTCCGCATAGCATCAGCAACCAGGCATCTTTCCACTGGACCACCGCACCAAGACTAAAAGTCAAGGATTGGCCGACCAGCTTTCACATGTCTGATATACTGACACACTGACTATTCATATGGGACTATCTGTGGATGCATCTGTCACAATCAATCCTAGGCTTTTACGCCTATTGTACTCTGACTCCAGCACGGCTCTGGCAGTATATGTATTTTTATTTTATTGACGCACTGGCAACGTGCGGCTTCAATTTCCATGTGCTAACTTAGCGACAGTGATGCACCCGTTAGTTTAATTTGTTGATCACCATCTCCCGGTCGGAGGATCGAACCGCCATTCTGCAACTCCGCATAGCATCAGCAACCAGGCATCTTTCCACTGGACCACCGCACCAAGACTAAAAGTCAAGGATTGGCCGACCAGCTTTCACATGTCTGATATACTGACACACTGACTATTCATATGGGACTATCTGTCACAATCAATCCTAGGCTTTTACGCCTATTGTACTCTGACTCCAGCACGGCTCTGGCAGTATATGTATTTTTATTTTATTGACGCACTGGCAACGTGCGGCTTCAATTTCCATGTGCTAACTTAGCCGACAGTTATGCACCCGTTAGTTCAATTTGTTGAGCACCATCTCCCGGTCGGGGGATCGAACTGCCATTCTGCAACTCCGCATAGCATCAGCAACCAGGCATCTCTCCACTGGACCACCGTTCCAAGACCAAAAGTCAACGATTGGCCGACCAGCTTTCACATGTCTGATATACTGACACACTGACGATTCATATGGGACTATCTGTGGATGCACCTGTCACAATCAATCCTAGGCTTTTACGCCTATTGTACTCTGACTCCAGCACGGCTCTGGCAGTATATGTATTTTCAATTTATTGACGCACTGGCAACGTGCGGCTTCAATTTCCATGTGCTCAATTAGCCGACAGTGATGCACCCGTTAGTTTAATTTGTTGATCACCATCTCCCGGTCGGGGGATCGAACCGCCATTCTGCAACTCCGCATAGCATCAGCAACCAGGCATCTTTCCACTGGACCACCGCACCAAGACTAAAAGTCAAGGATTGGCCGACCAGCTTTCACATGTCTGATATACTGACACACTGACGATTCATATGGGACTATTTGTGGATGCATCTGTCACAATCAATCCTAGGCTTTTACGCCTATTGTACTCTGACTCCAGCACGGCTCTGGCAGTATATGTATTTTTATTTTATTGACGCACTGGCAACGTGCGGCTTCAATTTCCATGTGCTAACTTAGCGACAGTGATGCACCCGTTAGTTTAATTTGTTGATCACCATCTCCCGGTCGGGGGATCGAACCGCCATTCTGCAACTCCGCATAGCATCAGCAACCAGGCATCTTTCCACTGGACCACCGCAACAAGACTAAAAGTCAAGGATTTGCCGACCAGCTTTCACATGTCTGATATACTGACACACTGACTATTCATATGGGACTATCTGTGGATGCATCTGTCACAATCAATCCTAGGCTTTTACGCCTATTGTACTCTGACTCCAGCACGGCTCTGGCAGTATATGTATTTTTAATTTATTGACGCACTGGCAACGTGCGGCTTCAATTTCCATGTGCTAACTTAGCCGACAGTGATGCACCCGTTAGTTTAATTTGTTGATCACCATCTCCCGGTCGGGGGATCGAACCGCCATTCCGCAACTCCGCATAGCATCAGCAACCAGGCATCTTTCCACTGGACCACCGCACCAAGACTAAAAGTCAAGGATTGGCCGACCAGCTTTCACATGTCTGATATACTGACACACTGAAGATTCATATGGGACTATCTGTGGATGCATCTGTCACAATCAATCCTAGGCTTTTACGCCTATTGTACTCTGACTCCAGCACGGCGCTCTCCAGTATATGTATTTTTATTTTATTGACGCACTGGCAATGTGCGGCTTCAATTTCCATGTGCTAACTTAGCCGACAGTGATGCACCCGATAGTTTAATTTGTTGATCACCATCTCCCGGTCGGGGGATCGAACCGCCATTCTGCAACTCCGCATAGCATCAGCAACCAGGCATCTTTCCACTGGACCACCGCACCAAGACTAAAAGTCAAGGATTGGCCGACCAGCTTTCACATGTCTGATATACTGACACACTGACTATTCATATGGGACTATCTGTGGATGCATCTGTCACAATCAATCCTAGGCTTTTACGCCTATTGTACTCTGACTCCAGCACGGCTCTGGCAGTATATGTATTTTTATTTTATTGACGCACTGGCAACGTGCGGCTTCAATTTCCATGTGCTAACTTAGCGACAGTGATGCACCCGTTAGTTTAATTTGTTGATCACCATCTCCCGGTCGGAGGATCGAACCGCCATTCTGCAACTCCGCATAGCATCAGCAACCAGGCATCTTTCCACTGGACCACCGCACCAAGACTAAAAGTCAAGGATTGGCCGACCAGCTTTCACATGTCTGATATACTGACACACTGACTATTCATATGGGACTATCTGTCACAATCAATCCTAGGCTTTTACGCCTATTGTACTCTGACTCCAGCACGGCTCTGGCAGTATATGTATTTTTAATTTATTGACGCACTGGCAACGTGCGGCTTCAATTTCCATGTGCTAACTTAGCCGACAGTGATGCACCCGTTAGTTTAATTTGTTGATCACCATCTCCCGGTCGGGGGATCGAACCGCCATTCCGCAACTCTGCATAGCATCAGCAACCAGGCATCTCTCCACTGGACCACCGTTCCAAGACCAAAAGTCAAGGATTGGCCGACCAGCTTTCACATGTCTGATATACTGACACACTGACGATTCATATGGGACTATCTGTGGATGCATCTGTCACAATCAATCCTAGGCTTTTACGCCTATTGTACTCTGACTCCAGCACGGCGCTCTGGCAGTATATGTATTTTTATTTTATTGACGCACTGGCAACGTGCGGCTTCAATTTCCATGTGGTAACTTAGCCGACAGTGATGCACCCGTTAGTTTAATTTGTTGATCACCATCTCCCGGTCGGGGGATCGAACCGCCATTCTGCAACTCCGCATAGCATCAGCAACCAGGCATCTCTCCACTGGACCACCGTTCCAAGACCAAAAGTCAACGATTGGCCGACCAGCTTTCACATGTCTGATATACTGACACACTGACGATTCATATGGGACTATCTGTGGATGCATCTGTCACAATCAATCCTAGGCTTTTACGCCTATTGTACTCTGACTCCAGCACGGCTCTGGCAGTATATGTATTTTCAATTTATTGACGCACTGGCAACGTGCGGCTTCAATTTCCATGTGCTAACTTAGCCGACAGTGATGCACCCGTTAGTTTAATTTGTTGATCACCATCTCCCGGTCGGGGGATCGAACCGCCATTCTGCAACTCCGCATAGCATCAGCAACCAGGCATCTTTCCACTGGACCACCGCACCAAGACTAAAAGTCAAGGATTGGCCGACCAGCTTTCACATGTCTGATATACTGACACACTGACTATTCATATGGGACTATCTGTGGATGCATCTGTCACAATCAATCCTAGGCTTTTACGCCTATTGTACTCTGACTCCAGCACGGCTCTGGCAGTATATGTATTTTCAATTTATTGACGCACTGGCAACGTGCGGCTTCAATTTCCATGTGCTAACTTAGCCGACAGTGATGCACCCGTTAGTTTAATTTGTTGATCACCATCTCCCGGTCGGGGGATCGAACCGCCATTCTGCAACTCCGCATAGCATCAGCAACCAGGCATCTTTCCACTGGACCACCGCACCAAGACTAAAAGTCAAGGATTGGCCGACCAGCTTTCACATGTCTGATATACTGACACACTGACTATTCATATGGGACTATCTGTGGATGCATCTGTCACAATCAATCCTAGGCTTTTACGCCTATTGTACTCTGACTCCAGCACGGCTCTGGCAGTATATGTATTTTTAATTTATTGACGCACTGGCAACGTGCAGCTTCAATTTCCATGTGCTAACTTAGCCGACAGTGATGCACCCGTTAGTTTAATTTGTTGATCACCATCTCCCGGTCGGGGGATCGAACCGCCATTCTGCAACTCCGCATAGCATCAGCAACCAGGCATCTCTCCACTGGACCACCGTTCCAAGACCAAAAGTCAACGATTGGCCGACCAGCTTTCACATGTCTGATATACTGACACACTGACTATTCATATGGGACTATCTGTCACAATCAATCCTAGGCTTTTACGCCTATTGTACTCTGACTCCAGCACGGCTCTGGCAGTATATGTATTTTTATTTTATTGACGCACTGGCAACGTGCGGCTTCAATTTCCATGTGCTAACTTAGCCGACAGTTATGCACCCGTTAGTTCAATTTGTTGAGCACCATCTCCTGGTCGGGGGATCGAACCGCCATTCTGCAACTCCGCATAGCATCAGCAACCAGGCATCTCTCCACTGGACCACCGTTCCAAGACCAAAAGTCAACGATTGGCCGACCAGCTTTCACATGTCTGATATACTGACACACTGACGATTCATATGGGACTATCTGTGGATGCATCTGTCACAATCAATCCTAGGCTTTTACGCCTATTGTACTCTGACTCCAGCACGGCTCTGGCAGTATATGTATTTTCAATTTATTGACGCACTGGCAACGTGCGGCTTCAATTTCCATGTGCTAACTTAGCCGACAGTGATGCACCCGTTAGTTTAATTTGTTGATCACCATCTCCCGGTCGGGGGATCGAACCGCCATTCTGCAACTCCGCATAGCATCAGCAACCAGGCATCTTTCCACTGGACCACCGCACCAAGACTAAAAGTCAAGGATTGGCCGACCAGCTTTCACATGTCTGATATACTGACACACTGACTATTCATATGGGACTATCTGTCACAATCAATCCTAGGCTTTTACGCCTATTGTACTCTGACTCCAGCACGGCTCTGGCAGTATATGTATTTTTAATTTATTGACGCACTGGCAACGTGCGGCTTCAATTTCCATGTGCTAACTTAGCCGACAGTGATGCACCCGTTAGTTTAATTTGTTGATCACCATCTCCCGGTCGGGGGATCGAACCGCCATTCCGCAACTCTGCATAGCATCAGCAACCAGGCATCTCTCCACTGGACCACCGTTCCAAGACCAAAAGTCAAGGATTGGCCGACCAGCTTTCACATGTCTGATATACTGACACACTGACGATTCATATGGGACTATCTGTGGATGCATCTGTCACAATCAATCCTAGGCTTTTACGCCTATTGTACTCTGACTCCAGCACGGCGCTCTGGCAGTATATGTATTTTTATTTTATTGACGCACTGGCAACGTGCGGCTTCAATTTCCATGTGGTAACTTAGCCGACAGTGATGCACCCGTTAGTTTAATTTGTTGATCACCATCTCCCGGTCGGGGGATCGAACCGCCATTCTGCAACTCCGCATAGCATCAGCAACCAGGCATCTCTCCACTGGACCACCGTTCCAAGACCAAAAGTCAACGATTGGCCGACCAGCTTTCACATGTCTGATATACTGACACACTGACGATTCATATGGGACTATCTGTGGATGCATCTGTCACAATCAATCCTAGGCTTTTACGCCTATTGTACTCTGACTCCAGCACGGCTCTGGCAGTATATGTATTTTCAATTTATTGACGCACTGGCAACGTGCGGCTTCAATTTCCATGTGCTAACTTAGCCGACAGTGATGCACCCGTTAGTTTAATTTGTTGATCACCATCTCCCGGTCGGGGGATCGAACCGCCATTCTGCAACTCCGCATAGCATCAGCAACCAGGCATCTTTCCACTGGACCACCGCACCAAGACTAAAAGTCAAGGATTGGCCGACCAGCTTTCACATGTCTGATATACTGACACACTGACTATTCATATGGGACTATCTGTGGATGCATCTGTCACAATCAATCCTAGGCTTTTACGCCTATTGTACTCTGACTCCAGCACGGCTCTGGCAGTATATGTATTTTCAATTTATTGACGCACTGGCAACGTGCGGCTTCAATTTCCATGTGCTAACTTAGCCGACAGTGATGCACCCGTTAGTTTAATTTGTTGATCACCATCTCCCGGTCGGGGGATCGAACCGCCATTCTGCAACTCCGCATAGCATCAGCAACCAGGCATCTTTCCACTGGACCACCGCACCAAGACTAAAAGTCAAGGATTGGCCGACCAGCTTTCACATGTCTGATATACTGACACACTGACTATTCATATGGGACTATCTGTGGATGCATCTGTCACAATCAATCCTAGGCTTTTACGCCTATTGTACTCTGACTCCAGCACGGCTCTGGCAGTATATGTATTTTTAATTTATTGACGCACTGGCAACGTGCAGCTTCAATTTCCATGTGCTAACTTAGCCGACAGTGATGCACCCGTTAGTTTAATTTGTTGATCACCATCTCCCGGTCGGGGGATCGAACCGCCATTCTGCAACTCCGCATAGCATCAGCAACCAGGCATCTCTCCACTGGACCACCGTTCCAAGACCAAAAGTCAACGATTGGCCGACCAGCTTTCACATGTCTGATATACTGACACACTGACTATTCATATGGGACTATCTGTCACAATCAATCCTAGGCTTTTACGCCTATTGTACTCTGACTCCAGCACGGCTCTGGCAGTATATGTATTTTTATTTTATTGACGCACTGGCAACGTGCGGCTTCAATTTCCATGTGCTAACTTAGCCGACAGTTATGCACCCGTTAGTTCAATTTGTTGAGCACCATCTCCTGGTCGGGGGATCGAACCGCCATTCTGCAACTCCGCATAGCATCAGCAACCAGGCATCTCTCCACTGGACCACCGTTCCAAGACCAAAAGTCAACGATTGGCCGACCAGCTTTCACATGTCTGATATACTGACACACTGACGATTCATATGGGACTATCTGTGGATGCATCTGTCACAATCAATCCTAGGCTTTTACGCCTATTGTACTCTGACTCCAGCACGGCTCTGGCAGTATATGTATTTTCAATTTATTGACGCACTGGCAACGTGCGGCTTCAATTTCCATGTGCTAACTTAGCCGACAGTGATGCACCCGTTAGTTTAATTTGTTGATCACCATCTCCCGGTCGGGGGATCGAACCGCCATTCTGCAACTCCGCATAGCATCAGCAACCAGGCATCTTTCCACTGGACCACCGCACCAAGACTAAAAGTCAAGGATTGGCCGACCAGCTTTCACATGTCTGATATACTGACACACTGACTATTCATATGGGACTATCTGTGGATGCATCTGTCACAATCAATCCTAGGCTTTTACGCCTATTGTACTCTGACTCCAGCACGGCGCTCTGGCAGTATATGTATTTTTATTTTATTGACGCACTGGCAACGTGCGGCTTCAATTTCCATGTGGTAACTTAGCCGACAGTGATGCACCCGTTAGTTTAATTTGTTGATCACCATCTCCCGGTCGGGGGATCGAACCGCCATTCCGCAACTCCGCATAGCATCAGCAACCAGGCATCTTTCCACTGGACCACCGCACCAAGACTAAAAGTCAAGGATTGGCCGACCAGCTTTCACATGTCTGATATACTGACACACTGACGATTCATATGGGACTATCTGTGGATGCATCTGTCACAATCAATCCTAGGCTTTTACGCCTATTGTACTCTGACTCCAGCACGGCTCTGGCAGTATATGTATTTTTATTTTATTGACGCACTGGCAATGTGCGGCTTCAATTTCCATGTGGTAACTTAGCCGACAGTGATGCACCCGTTAGTTTAATTTGTTGATCACCATCTCCCGGTCGGGGGATCGAACCGCCATTCTGCAACTCCGCATAGCATCAGCAACCAGGCATCTCTCCACTGGACCACCGTTCCAAGACCAAAAGTCAACGATTGGCCGACCAGCTTTCACATGTCTGATATACTGACACACTGACGATTCATATGGGACTATCTGTGGATGCATCTGTCACAATCAATCCTAGGCTTTTACGCCTATTGTACTCTGACTCCAGCACGGCTCTGGCAGTATATGTATTTTCAATTTATTGACGCACTGGCAACGTGCGGCTTCAATTTCCATGTGCTAACTTAGCCGACAGTGATGCACCCGTTAGTTTAATTTGTTGATCACCATCTCCCGGTCGGGGGATCGAACCGCCATTCTGCAACTCCGCATAGCATCAGCAACCAGGCATCTTTCCACTGGACCACCGCACCAAGACTAAAAGTCAAGGATTGGCCGACCAGCTTTCACATGTCTGATATACTGACACACTGACTATTCATATGGGACTATCTGTGGATGCATCTGTCACAATCAATCCTAGGCTTTTACGCCTATTGTACTCTGACTCCAGCACGGCTCTGGCAGTATATGTATTTTTAATTTATTGACGCACTGGCAACGTGCGGCTTCAATTTCCATGTGCTAACTTAGCCGACAGTGATGCACCCGTTAGTTTAATTTGTTGATCACCATCTCCCGGTCGGGGGATCGAACCGCCATTCCGCAACTCCGCATAGCATCAGCAACCAGGCATCTTTCCACTGGACCACCGCACCAAGACTAAAAGTCAAGGATTGGCCGACCAGCTTTCACATGTCTGATATACTGACACACTGACGATTCATATGGGACTATCTGTGGATGCATCTGTCACAATCAATCCTAGGCTTTTACGCCTATTGTACTCTGACTCCAGCACGGCGCTCTGGCAGTATATGTATTTTTATTTTATTGACGCACTGGCAACGTGCGGCTTCAATTTCCATGTGGTAACTTAGCCGACAGTGATGCACCCGTTAGTTTAATTTGTTGATCACCATCTCCCGGTCGGGGGATCGAACGGCCATTCTGCAACTCTGCATAGCCTCAGCAACCAGGCATCTTTCCACTGGACCACCGCACCAAGACTAAAAGTCAAGGATTGGCCGACCAGCTTTCACATGTCTGATATACTGACACACTGACGATTCATATGGGACTATCTGTGGATGCATCTGTCACAATCAATCCTAGGCTTTTACGCCTATTGTACTCTGACTCCAGCACGGCTCTGGCAGTATATGTATTTTTATTTTATTGACGCACTGGCAATGTGCGGCTTCAATTTCCATGTGCTAACTTAGCCGACAGTGATGCACCCGTTAGTTTAATTTGTTGATCCCCATCTCCTGGTTGGGGGATCGAACCGCCATTCTGCAACTCCGCATAGCATCAGCAACCAGGCATCTTTCCACTGGACCACCGCACCAAGACTAAAAGTCAAGGATTGGCCGACCAGCTTTCACATGTCTGATATACTGACACACTGAAGATTCATATGGGACTATCTGTGGATGCATCTGTCACAATCAATCCTAGGCTTTTACGCCTATTGTACTCTGACTCCAGCACGGCTCCGGCAGTATATGTATTTTTATTTTATTGACGCACTGGCAACGTGCGGCTTCAATTTCCATGTGCTAACTTAGCCGACAGTGATGCACCCGTTAGTTTAATTTGTTGATCACCATCTCCCGGTCGGGGGATCGAACCGCCATTCTGCAACTCCGCATAGCATCAGCAACCAGGCATCTTTCCACTGGACCACCGCACCAAGACTAAAAGTCAAGGATTGGCCGACCAGCTTTCACATGTCTGATATACTGACACACTGAAGATTCATATGGGACTATCTGTGGATGCATCTGTCACAATCAATCCTAGGCTTTTACGCCTATTGTACTCTGACTCCAGCACGGCGCTCTCCAGTATATGTATTTTTATTTTATTGACGCACTGGCAACGTGCGGCTTCAATTTGCATGTGCTAACTTAGCCGACAGTGATGCACCCGTTAGTTTAATTTGTTGATCACCATCTCCCGGTCGGGGGATGGAACCGCCATTCTGCAACTCGGCATAGCATCAGCAACCAGGCATCTTTCCACTGGACCACCGCACCAAGACTAAAATGCAAGGATTGGCCGACCAGCTTTCACATGTCTGATATACTGACACACTGACGATTCATATGGGACTATCTGTGGATGCATCTGTCACAATCAATCCTAGGCTTTTACGCCTATTGTACTCTGACTCCAGCACGGCTCTGGCAGTATATGTATTTTTATTTTATTGACGCACTGGCAATGTGCGGCTTCAATTTCCATGTGCTAACTTAGCCGACAGTGATGCACCCGATAGTTTAATTTGTTGATCACCATCTCCCGGTCGGGGGATCGAACCGCCATTCTGCAACTCCGCATAGCATCAGCAACCAGGCATCTTTCCACTGGACCACCGCACCAAGACTAAAAGTCAAGGATTGGCCGACCAGCTTTCACATGTCTGATATACTGACACACTGACGATTCATATGGGACTATCTGTGGATGCATCTGTCACAATCAATCCTAGGCTTTTACGCCTATTGTACTCTGACTCCAGCATGGCTCTGGCAGTATATGTATTTTTATTTTATTGACGCACTGGCAACGTGCGCCTTCAATTTCCATGTGCTAACTTAGCCGACAGTGATGCACCCGTTAGTTTAATTTGTTGATCACCATCTCCCGGTCGGGGGATCGAACCGCCATTCTGCAACTCCGCATAGCATCAGCAACCAGGCATCTTTCCACTGGACCACCGCAACAAGACTAAAAGTCAAGGATTGGCCGACCAGCTTTCACATGTCTGATATACTGACACACTGACTATTCATATGGGACTATCTGTGGATGCATCTGTCACAATCAATCCTAGGCTTTTACGCCTATTGTACTCTGACTCCAGCACGGCTCTGGCAGTATATGTATTTTAAATTTATTGACGCACTGGCAACGTGCGGCTTCAATTTCCATGTGCTAACTTAGCCGACAGTGATGCACCCGTTAGTTTAATTTGTTGATCACCATCTCCCGGTCGGGGGATCGAACCGCCATTCCGCAACTCCGCATAGCATCAGCAACCAGGCATCTTTCCACTGGACCACCGCACCAAGACTAAAAGTCAAGGATTGGCCGACCAGCTTTCACATGTCTGATATACTGACACACTGACGATTCATATGGGACTATCTGTGGATGCATCTGTCACAATCAATCCTAGGCTTTTACGCCTATTGTACTCTGACTCCAGCACGGCTCTGGCAGTATATGTATTTTTATTTTATTGACGCACTGGCAACGTGTGGCTTCAATTTCCATGTGCTAACTTAGCCGACAGTGATGCACCCGTTAGTTTAATTTGTTGATCACCATCTCCCGGTCGGGGGATCGAACCGCCATTCTGCAACTCCGCATAGCCTCAGCAACCAGGCATCTTTCCACTGGACCACCGCACCAAGACTAAAAGTCAAGGATTGGCCGACCAGCTTTCACATGTCTGATATACTGACACACTGACGATTCATATGGGACTTTCTGTGGATGCATCTGTCACAATCAATCCTAGGCTTTTACGCCTATTGTACTGACTCCAGCACGGCTCTGGCAGTATATGTATTTTTATTTTATTGACGCACTGGCAACGTGCGGCTTCAATTTCCATGTGCTAACTTAGCCGACAGTGATGCACCCGCTAGTTTAATTTGTTGATCACCATCTCCCGGTCGGGGGATCGAACCGCCATTCTGCAACTCCGCATAGCATCAGCAACCAGGCATCTTTCCACTGGACCACCGCACCAAGACTAAAAGTCAAGGATTGGCCGACCAGCTTTCACATGTCTGATATACTGACACACTGACGATTCATATGGGACTATCTGTGGATGCATCTGTCACAATCAATCCTAGGCTTTTACGCCTATTGTACTCTGACTCCAGCACGGCTCTGGCAGTATATGTATTTTTATTTTATTGACGCACTGGCAACGTGCGGCTTCAATTTCCATGTGCTAACTTAGCCGACAGTGATGCACCCGTTAGTTTAATTTGTTGATCACCATCTCCCGGTCGGGGGATCGAACCGCCATACTGCAACTCCGCATAGCATCAGCAACCAGACATCTTTCCACTGGACCACCGCACCAAGACTAAAAGTCAAGGATTGGCCGACCAGCTTTCACATGTCTGATATACTGACACACTGACAATTCATATGGGACTATCTGTGGATGCATCTGTCACAATCAATCCTAGGCTTTTACGCCTATTGTACTCTGACTCCAGCACGGCTCTGGCAGTATATGTATTTTTATTTTATTGACGCACTGGCAATGTGCGGCTTCAATTTCCATGTGCTAACTTAGCCGACAGTGATGCACCCGTTAGTTTAATTTGTTGATCCCCATCTCCTGGTTGGGGGATCGAACCGCCATTCTGCAACTCCGCATAGCATCAGCAACCAGGCATCTTTCCACTGGACCACCGCACCAAGACTAAAAGTCAAGGATTGGCCGACCAGCTTTCACATGTCTGATATACTGACACACTGAAGATTCATATGGGACTATCTGTGGATGCATCTGTCACAATCAATCCTAGGCTTTTACGCCTATTGTACTCTGACTCCAGCACGGCTCTGGCAGTATATGTATTTTTATTTTATTGACGCACTGGCAACGTGCGGCTTCAATTTCCATGTGCTAACTTAGCCGACAGTGATGCACCCGTTAGTTTAATTTGTTGATCACCATCTCCCGGTCGGGGGATCGAACCCCCATTCTGCAACTCCGCATAGCATCAGCAACCAGGCATCTTTCCACTGGACCACCGCAGCAAGACTAAAAGTCAAGGATTGGCCAACCAGCTTTCACATGTCTGATATACTGACACACTGACGATTGATATGGGACTATCTGTGGATGCATCTGTCACAATCAATCCTAGGCTTTTACGCCTATTGTACTCTGACTCCAGCACGGCTCTGGCAGTATATGTATTTTAATTTTATTGACGCACTGGCAACGTGCGGCTTCAATTTCCATGTGCTAACTTAGCCGACAGTGATGCACCCGCTAGTTTAATTTGTTGATCACCATCTCCCGGTCGGGGGATCGAACCGCCATTCTGCAACTCGGCATAGCATCAGCAACCAGGCATCTTTCCACTGGACCACCGCACCAAGACTAAAATGCAAGGATTGGCCGACCAGCTTTCACATGTCTGATATACTGACACACTGACGATTCATATGGGACTATCTGTGGATGCATCTGTCACAATCAATCCTAGGCTTTTACGCCTATTGTACTCTGACTCCAGCACGGCTCTGGCAGTATATGTATTTTTATTTTATTGACGCACTGGCAATGTGCGGCTTCAATTTCCATGTGCTAACTTAGCCGACAGTGATGCACCCGATAGTTTAATTTGTTGATCACCATCTCCCGGTCGGGGGATCGAACCGCCATTCTGCAACTCCGCATAGCATCAGCAACCAGGCATCTTTCCACTGGACCACCGCACCAAGACTAAAAGTCAAGGATTGGCCGACCAGCTTTCACATGTCTGATATACTGACACACTGACGATTCATATGGGACTATCTGTGGATGCATCTGTCACAATCAATCCTAGGCTTTTACGCCTATTGTACTCTGACTCCAGCATGGCTCTGGCAGTATATGTATTTTTATTTTATTGACGCACTGGCAACGTGCGCCTTCAATTTCCATGTGCTAACTTAGCCGACAGTGATGCACCCGTTAGTTTAATTTGTTGATCACCATCTCCCGGTCGGGGGATCGAACCGCCATTCTGCAACTCCGCATAGCATCAGCAACCAGGCATCTTTCCACTGGACCACCGCAACAAGACTAAAAGTCAAGGATTGGCCGACCAGCTTTCACATGTCTGATATACTGACACACTGACTATTCATATGGGACTATCTGTGGATGCATCTGTCACAATCAATCCTAGGCTTTTACGCCTATTGTACTCTGACTCCAGCACGGCTCTGGCAGTATATGTATTTTTAATTTATTGACGCACTGGCAACGTGCGGCTTCAATTTCCATGTGCTAACTTAGCCGACAGTGATGCACCCGTTAGTTTAATTTGTTGATCACCATCTCCCGGTCGGGGGATCGAACCGCCATTCCGCAACTCCGCATAGCATCAGCAACCAGGCATCTTTCCACTGGACCACCGCACCAAGACTAAAAGTCAAGGATTGGCCGACCAGCTTTCACATGTCTGATATACTGACACACTGACGATTCATATGGGACTATCTGTGGATGCATCTGTCACAATCAATCCTAGGCTTTTACGCCTATTGTACTCTGACTCCAGCACGGCTCTGGCAGTATATGTATTTTTATTTTATTGACGCACTGGCAACGTGTGGCTTCAATTTCCATGTGCTAACTTAGCCGACAGTGATGCACCCGTTAGTTTAATTTGTTGATCACCATCTCCCGGTCGGGGGATCGAACCACCATTCTGCAACTCCGCATAGCCTCAGCAACCAGGCATCTTTCCACTGGACCACCGCACCAAGACTAAAAGTCAAGGATTGGCCGACCAGCTTTCACATGTCTGATATACTGACACACTGACGATTCATATGGGACTTTCTGTGGATGCATCTGTCACAATCAATCCTAGGCTTTTACGCCTATTGTACTCTGACTCCAGCACGGCTCTGGCAGTATATGTATTTTTATTTTATTGACGCACTGGCAACGTGCGGCTTCAATTTCCATGTGCTAACTTAGCCGACAGTGATGCACCCGCTAGTTTAATTTGTTGATCACCATCTCCCGGTCGGGGGATCGAACCGCCATTCTGCAACTCCGCATAGCATCAGCAACCAGGCATCTTTCCACTGGACCACCGCACCAAGACTAAAAGTCAAGGATTGGCCGACCAGCTTTCACATGTCTGATATACTGACACACTGACGATTCATATGGGACTATCTGTGGATGCATCTGTCACAATCAATCCTAGGCTTTTACGCCTATTGTACTCTGACTCCAGCACGGCTCTGGCAGTATATGTATTTTTATTTTATTGACGCACTGGCAATGTGCGGCTTCAATTTCCATGTGCTAACTTAGCCGACAGTGATGCACCCGTTAGTTTAATTTGTTGATCCCCATCTCCTGGTTGGGGGATCGAACCGCCATTCCGCAACTCCGCATAGCATCAGCAACCAGGCATCTTTCCACTGGACCACCGCACCAAGACTAAAAGTCAAGGATTGGCCGACCAGCTTTCACATGTCTGATATACTGACACACTGAAGATTCATATGGGACTATCTGTGGATGCATCTGTCACAATCAATCCTAGGCTTTTACGCCTATTGTACTCTGACTCCAGCACGGCTCTGGCAGTATATGTATTTTTATTTTATTGACGCACTGGCAACGTGTGGCTTCAATTTCCATGTGCTAACTTAGCCGACAGTGATGCACCCGTTAGTTTAATTTGTTGATCACCATCTCCCGGTCGGGGGATCGAACCCCCATTCTGCAACTCCGCATAGCATCAGCAACCAGGCATCTTTCCACTGGACCACCGCAGCAAGACTAAAAGTCAAGGATTGGCCAACCAGCTTTCACATGTCTGATATACTGACACACTGACGATTGATATGGGACTATCTGTGGATGCATCTGTCACAATCAATCCTAGGCTTTTACGCCTATTGTACTCTGACTCCAGCACGGCTCTGGCAGTATATGTATTTTTATTTTATTGATGCACTGGCAACGTGCGGCTTCAATTTCCATGTGCTAACTTAGCCGACAGTGATGCACCCGCTAGTTTAATTTGTTGATCACCATCTCCCGGTCGGGGAATCGAACCGCCATTCTGCAACTCCGCATAGCATCAGCAACCAGGCATCTTTCCACTGGACCACCGCACCAAGACTAAAAGTCAAGGATTGGCCGACCAGCTTTCACATGTCTGATATACTGACACACTGACGATTCATATGGGACTATCTGTGGATGCATCTGTCACAATCAATCCTAGGCTTTTACGCCTATTGTACTCTGACTCCAGCACGGCTCTGGCAGTATATGTATTTTCAATTTATTGACGCACTGGCAACGTGCAGCTTCAATTTCCATGTGCTAACTTAGCCGACAGTGATGCACCCGTTAGTTTAATTTGTTGATCACCATCTCCCGGTCGGGGGATCGAACCGCCATTCTGCAACTCCGCATAGCATCAGCAACCAGGCATCTTTCCACTGGACCACCGCACCAAGACTAAAAGTCAAGGATTGGCCGACCAGCTTTCACATGTCTGATATACTGACACACTGACTATTCATATGGGACTATCTGTGGATGCATCTGTCACAATCAATCCTAGGCTTTTACGCCTATTGTACTCTGACTCCAGCACGGCTCTGGCAGTATATGTATTTTTAATTTATTGACGCACTGGCAACGTGCGGCTTCAATTTCCATGTGCTAACTTAGCCGACAGTGATGCACCCGTTAGTTTAATTTGTTGATCACCATCTCCCGGTCGGGGGATCGAACCGCCATTCCGCAACTCCGCATAGCATCAGCAACCAAGCATCTTTCCACTGGACCACCGCACCAAGACTAAAAGTCAAGGATTGGCCGACCAGCTTTCACATGTCTGATATACTGACACACTGACGATTCATATGGGACTATCTGTGGATGCATCTGTCACAATCAATCCTAGGCTTTTACGCCTATTGTACTCTGACTCCAGCACGGCGCTCTGGCAGTATATGTATTTTTATTTTATTGACGCACTGGCAACGTGCGGCTTCAATTTCCATGTGGTAACTTAGCCGACAGTGATGCACCCGTTAGTTTAATTTGTTGATCACCATCTCCCGGTCGGGGGATCGAACCGCCATTCTGCAACTCCGCATAGCATCAGCAACCAGGCATCTCTCCACTGGACCACCGTTCCAAGACCAAAAGTCAACGATTGGCTTTCACATGTCTGATATACTGACACACTGACAATTCATATGGGACTATCTGTGGATGCATCTGTCACAATCAATCCTAGGCTTTTACGCCTATTGTACTCTGACTCCAGCACGGCTCTGGCAGTATATGTATTTTTATTTTATTGACGCACTGGCAATGTGCGGCTTCAATTTCCATGTGCTAACTTAGCCGACAGTGATGCACCCGTTAGTTTAATTTGTTGATCCCCATCTCCTGGTTGGGGGATCGAACCGCCATTCCGCAACTCCGCATAGCATCAGCAACCAGGCATCTTTCCACTGGACCACCGCACCAAGACTAAAAGTCAAGGATTGGCCGACCAGCTTTCACATGTCTGATATACTGACACACTGAAGATTCATATGGGACTATCTGTGGATGCATCTGTCACAATCAATCCTAGGCTTTTACGCCTATTGTACTCTGACTCCAGCACGGCTCTGGCAGTATATGTATTTTTATTTTATTGACGCACTGGCAACGTGCGGCTTCAATTTCCATGTGCTAACTTAGCCGACAGTGATGCACCCGTTAGTTTAATTTGTTGATCACCATCTCCCGGTCGGGGGATCGAACCCCCATTCTGCAACTCCGCATAGCATCAGCAACCAGGCATCTTTCCACTGGACCACCGCAGCAAGACTAAAAGTCAAGGATTGGCCAACCAGCTTTCACATGTCTGATATACTGACACACTGACGATTGATATGGGACTATCTGTGGATGCATCTGTCACAATCAATCCTAGGCTTTTACGCCTATTGTACTCTGACTCCAGCACGGCTCTGGCAGTATATGTATTTTTATTTTATTGACGCACTGGCAACGTGCGGCTTCAATTTCCATGTGCTAACTTAGCCGACAGTGATGCACCCGCTAGTTTAATTTGTTGATCACCATCTCCCGGTCGGGGGATCGAACCGCCATTCTGCAACTCCGCATAGCATCAGCAACCAGGCATCTTTCCACTGGACCACCGCACCAAGACTAAAAGTCAAGGATTGGCCGACCAGCTTTCACATGTCTGATATACTGACACACTGACGATTCATATGGGACTATCTGTGGATGCATCTGTCACAATCAATCCTAGGCTTTTACGCCTATTGTACTCTGACTCCAGCACGGCTCTGGCAGTATATGTATTTTCAATTTATTGACGCACTGGCAACGTGCGGCTTCAATTTCCATGTGCTAACTTAGCCGACAGTGATGCACCCGTTAGTTTAATTTGTTGATCACCATCTCCCGGTCGGGGGATCGAACCGCCATTCTGCAACTCCGCATAGCATCAGCAACCAGGCATCTTTCCACTGGACCACCGCACCAAGACTAAAAGTCAAGGATTGGCCGACCAGCTTTCACATGTCTGATATACTGACACACTGACTATTCATATGGGACTATCTGTGGATGCATCTGTCACAATCAATCCTAGGCTTTTACGCCTATTGTACTCTGACTCCAGCACGGCTCTGGCAGTATATGTATTTTTAATTTATTGACGCACTGGCAACGTGCGGCTTCAATTTCCATGTGCTAACTTAGCCGACAGTGATGCACCCGTTAGTTTAATTTGTTGATCACCATCTCCCGGTCGGGGGATCGAACCGCCATTCCGCAACTCCGCATAGCATCAGCAACCAGGCATCTTTCCACTGGACCACCGCACCAAGACTAAAAGTCAAGGATTGGCCGACCAGCTTTCACATGTCTGATATACTGACACACTGACGATTCATATGGGACTATCTGTGGATGCATCTGTCACAATCAATCCTAGGCTTTTACGCCTATTGTACTCTGACTCCAGCACGGCGCTCTGGCAGTATATGTATTTTTATTTTATTGACGCACTGGCAACGTGCGGCTTCAATTTCCATGTGGTAACTTAGCCGACAGTGATGCACCCGTTAGTTTAATTTGTTGATCACCATCTCCCGGTCGGGGGATCGAACCGCCATTCTGCAACTCCGCATAGCATCAGCAACCAGGCATCTCTCCACTGGACCACCGTTCCAAGACCAAAAGTCAACGATTGGCCGACCAGCTTTCACATGTCTGATATACTGACACACTGACGATTCATATGGGACTATCTGTGGATGCATCTGTCACAATCAATCCTAGGCTTTTACGCCTATTGTACTCTGACTCCAGCACGGCTCTGGCAGTATATGTATTTTCAATTTATTGACGCACTGGCAACGTGCGGCTTCAATTTCCATGTGCTAACTTAGCCGACAGTGATGCACCCGTTAGTTTAATTTGTTGATCACCATCTCCCGGTCGGGGGATCGAACCGCCATTCTGCAACTCCGCATAGCATCAGCAACCAGGCATCTTTCCACTGGACCACCGCACCAAGACTAAAAGTCAAGGATTGGCCGACCAGCTTTCACATGTGTGATATACTGACACACTGACGATTCATATGGGACTATCTGTGGATGCATCTGTCACAATCAATCCTAGGCTTTTACGCCTATTGTACTCTGACTCCAGCACGGCGCTCTGGCAGTATATGTATTTTTATTTTATTGACGCACTGGCAACGTGCGGCTTCAATTTCCATGTGGTAACTTAGCCGACAGTGATGCACCCGTTAGTTTAATTTGTTGATCACCATCTCCCGGTCGGGGGATCGAACGGCCATTCTGCAACTCTGCATAGCCTCAGCAACCAGGCATCTTTCCACTGGACCACCGCACCAAGACTAAAAGTCAAGGATTGGCCGACCAGCTTTCACATGTCTGATATACTGACACACTGACGATTCATATGGGACTATCTGTGGATGCATCTGTCACAATCAATCCTAGGCTTTTACGCCTATTGTACTCTGACTCCAGCACGGCTCTGGCAGTATATGTATTTTTATTTTATTGACGCACTGGCAATGTGCGGCTTCAATTTCCATGTGCTAACTTAGCCGACAGTGATGCACCCGTTAGTTTAATTTGTTGATCCCCATCTCCTGGTTGGGGGATCGAACCGCCATTCTGCAACTCCGCATAGCATCAGCAACCAGGCATCTTTCCACTGGACCACCGCACCAAGACTAAAAGTCAAGGATTGGCCGACCAGCTTTCACATGTCTGATATACTGACACACTGAAGATTCATATGGGACTATCTGTGGATGCATCTGTCACAATCAATCCTAGGCTTTTACGCCTATTGTACTCTGACTCCAGCACGGCTCCGGCAGTATATGTATTTTTATTTTATTGACGCACTGGCAACGTGCGGCTTCAATTTCCATGTGCTAACTTAGCCGACAGTGATGCACCCGTTAGTTTAATTTGTTGATCACCATCTCCCGGTCGGGGGATCGAACCGCCATTCTGCAACTCCGCATAGCATCAGCAACCAGGCATCTTTCCACTGGACCACCGCACCAAGACTAAAAGTCAAGGATTGGCCGACCAGCTTTCACATGTCTGATATACTGACACACTGAAGATTCATATGGGACTATCTGTGGATGCATCTGTCACAATCAATCCTAGGCTTTTACGCCTATTGTACTCTGACTCCAGCACGGCGCTCTCCAGTATATGTATTTTTATTTTATTGACGCACTGGCAACGTGCGGCTTCAATTTGCATGTGCTAACTTAGCCGACAGTGATGCACCCGTTAGTTTAATTTGTTGATCACCATCTCCCGGTCGGGGGATGGAACCGCCATTCTGCAACTCGGCATAGCATCAGCAACCAGGCATCTTTCCACTGGACCACCGCACCAAGACTAAAATGCAAGGATTGGCCGACCAGCTTTCACATGTCTGATATACTGACACACTGACGATTCATATGGGACTATCTGTGGATGCATCTGTCACAATCAATCCTAGGCTTTTACGCCTATTGTACTCTGACTCCAGCACGGCTCTGGCAGTATATGTATTTTTATTTTATTGACGCACTGGCAATGTGCGGCTTCAATTTCCATGTGCTAACTTAGCCGACAGTGATGCACCCGATAGTTTAATTTGTTGATCACCATCTCCCGGTCGGGGGATCGAACCGCCATTCTGCAACTCCGCATAGCATCAGCAACCAGGCATCTTTCCACTGGACCACCGCACCAAGACTAAAAGTCAAGGATTGGCCGACCAGCTTTCACATGTCTGATATACTGACACACTGACGATTCATATGGGACTATCTGTGGATGCATCTGTCACAATCAATCCTAGGCTTTTACGCCTATTGTACTCTGACTCCAGCATGGCTCTGGCAGTATATGTATTTTTATTTTATTGACGCACTGGCAACGTGCGCCTTCAATTTCCATGTGCTAACTTAGCCGACAGTGATGCACCCGTTAGTTTAATTTGTTGATCACCATCTCCCGGTCGGGGGATCGAACCGCCATTCTGCAACTCCGCATAGCATCAGCAACCAGGCATCTTTCCACTGGACCACCGCAACAAGACTAAAAGTCAAGGATTGGCCGACCAGCTTTCACATGTCTGATATACTGACACACTGACTATTCATATGGGACTATCTGTGGATGCATCTGTCACAATCAATCCTAGGCTTTTACGCCTATTGTACTCTGACTCCAGCACGGCTCTGGCAGTATATGTATTTTTAATTTATTGACGCACTGGCAACGTGCGGCTTCAATTTCCATGTGCTAACTTAGCTGACAGTGATGCACCCGTTAGTTTAATTTGTTGATCACCATCTCCCGGTCGGGGGATCGAACCGCCATTCCGCAACTCCGCATAGCATCAGCAACCAGGCATCTTTCCACTGGACCACCGCACCAAGACTAAAAGTCAAGGATTGGCCGACCAGCTTTCACATGTCTGATATACTGACACACTGACGATTCATATGGGACTATCTGTGGATGCATCTGTCACAATCAATCCTAGGCTTTTACGCCTATTGTACTCTGACTCCAGCACGGCTCTGGCAGTATATGTATTTTTATTTTATTGACGCACTGGCAACGTGTGGCTTCAATTTCCATGTGCTAACTTAGCCGACAGTGATGCACCCGTTAGTTTAATTTGTTGATCACCATCTCCCGGTCGGGGGATCGAACCGCCATTCTGCAACTCCGCATAGCCTCAGCAACCAGGCATCTTTCCACTGGACCACCGCACCAAGACTAAAAGTCAAGGATTGGCCGACCAGCTTTCACATGTCTGATATACTGACACACTGACGATTCATATGGGACTTTCTGTGGATGCATCTGTCACAATCAATCCTAGGCTTTTACGCCTATTGTACTGACTCCGGCACGGCTCTGGCAGTATATGTATTTTTATTTTATTGACGCACTGGCAACGTGCGGCTTCAATTTCCATGTGCTAACTTAGCCGACAGTGATGCACCCGCTAGTTTAATTTGTTGATCACCATCTCCCGGTCGGGGGATCGAACCGCCATTCTGCAACTCCGCATAGCATCAGCAACCAGGCATCTTTCCACTGGACCACCGCACCAAGACTAAAAGTCAAGGATTGGCCGACCAGCTTTCACATGTCTGATATACTGACACACTGACGATTCATATGGGACTATCTGTGGATGCATCTGTCACAATCAATCCTAGGCTTTTACGCCTATTGTACTCTGACTCCAGCACGGCTCTGGCAGTATATGTATTTTTATTTTATTGACGCACTGGCAACGTGCGGCTTCAATTTCCATGTGCTAACTTAGCCGACAGTGATGCACCCGTTAGTTTAATTTGTTGATCACCATCTCCCGGTCGGGGGATCGAACCGCCATACTGCAACTCCGCATAGCATCAGCAACCAGACATCTTTCCACTGGACCACCGCACCAAGACTAAAAGTCAAGGATTGGCCGACCAGCTTTCACATGTCTGATATACTGACACACTGACAATTCATATGGGACTATCTGTGGATGCATCTGTCACAATCAATCCTAGGCTTTTACGCCTATTGTACTCTGACTCCAGCACGGCTCTGGCAGTATATGTATTTTTATTTTATTGACGCACTGGCAATGTGCGGCTTCAATTTCCATGTGCTAACTTAGCCGACAGTGATGCACCCGTTAGTTTAATTTGTTGATCCCCATCTCCTGGTTGGGGGATCGAACCGCCATTCTGCAACTCCGCATAGCATCAGCAACCAGGCATCTTTCCACTGGACCACCGCACCAAGACTAAAAGTCAAGGATTGGCCGACCAGCTTTCACATGTCTGATATACTGACACACTGAAGATTCATATGGGACTATCTGTGGATGCATCTGTCACAATCAATCCTAGGCTTTTACGCCTATTGTACTCTGACTCCAGCACGGCTCTGGCAGTATATGTATTTTTATTTTATTGACGCACTGGCAACGTGCGGCTTCAATTTCCATGTGCTAACTTAGCCGACAGTGATGCACCCGTTAGTTTAATTTGTTGATCACCATCTCCCGGTCGGGGGATCGAACCCCCATTCTGCAACTCCGCATAGCATCAGCAACCAGGCATCTTTCCACTGGACCACCGCAGCAAGACTAAAAGTCAAGGATTGGCCAACCAGCTTTCACATGTCTGATATACTGACACACTGACGATTGATATGGGACTATCTGTGGATGCATCTGTCACAATCAATCCTAGGCTTTTACGCCTATTGTACTCTGACTCCAGCACGGCTCTGGCAGTATATGTATTTTTATTTTATTGACGCACTGGCAACGTGCGGCTTCAATTTCCATGTGCTAACTTAGCCGACAGTGATGCACCCGCTAGTTTAATTTGTTGATCACCATCTCCCGGTCGGGGGATCGAACCGCCATTCTGCAACTCGGCATAGCATCAGCAACCAGGCATCTTTCCACTGGACCACCGCACCAAGACTAAAATGCAAGGATTGGCCGACCAGCTTTCACATGTCTGATATACTGACACACTGACGATTCATATGGGACTATCTGTGGATGCATCTGTCACAATCAATCCTAGGCTTTTACGCCTATTGTACTCTGACTCCAGCACGGCTCTGGCAGTATATGTATTTTTATTTTATTGACGCACTGGCAATGTGCGGCTTCAATTTCCATGTGCTAACTTAGCCGACAGTGATGCACCCGATAGTTTAATTTGTTGATCACCATCTCCCGGTCGGGGGATCGAACCGCCATTCTGCAACTCCGCATAGCATCAGCAACCAGGCATCTTTCCACTGGACCACCGCACCAAGACTAAAAGTCAAGGATTGGCCGACCAGCTTTCACATGTCTGATATACTGACACACTGACGATTCATATGGGACTATCTGTGGATGCATCTGTCACAATCAATCCTAGGCTTTTACGCCTATTGTACTCTGACTCCAGCACGGCTCTGGCAGTATATGTATTTTTATTTTATTGACGCACTGGCAATGTGCGGCTTCAATTTCCATGTGCTAACTTAGCCGACAGTGATGCACCCGTTAGTTTAATTTGTTGATCCCCATCTCCTGGTTGGGGGATCGAACCGCCATTCTGCAACTCCGCATAGCATCAGCAACCAGGCATCTTTCCACTGGACCACCGCACCAAGACTAAAAGTCAAGGATTGGCCGACCAGCTTTCACATGTCTGATATACTGACACACTGAAGATTCATATGGGACTATCTGTGGATGCATCTGTCACAATCAATCCTAGGCTTTTACGCCTATTGTACTCTGACTCCAGCACGGCTCCGGCAGTATATGTATTTTTATTTTATTGACGCACTGGCAACGTGCGGCTTCAATTTCCATGTGCTAACTTAGCCGACAGTGATGCACCCGTTAGTTTAATTTGTTGATCACCATCTCCCGGTCGGGGTATCGAACCGCCATTCTGCAACTCCGCATAGCATCAGCAACCAGGCATCTTTCCACTGGACCACCGCACCAAGACTAAAAGTCAAGGATTGGCCGACCAGCTTTCACATGTCTGATATACTGACACACTGAAGATTCATATGGGACTATCTGTGGATGCATCTGTCACAATCAATCCTAGGCTTTTACGCCTATTGTACTCTGACTCCAGCACGGCGCTCTCCAGTATATGTATTTTTATTTTATTGACGCACTGGCAACGTGCGGCTTCAATTTGCATGTGCTAACTTAGCCGACAGTGATGCACCCGTTAGTTTAATTTGTTGATCACCATCTCCCGGTCGGGGGATGGAACCGCCATTCTGCAACTCGGCATAGCATCAGCAACCAGGCATCTTTCCACTGGACCACCGCACCAAGACTAAAATGCAAGGATTGGCCGACCAGCTTTCACATGTCTGATATACTGACACACTGACGATTCATATGGGACTATCTGTGGATGCATCTGTCACAATCAATCCTAGGCTTTTACGCCTATTGTACTCTGACTCCAGCACGGCTCTGGCAGTATATGTATTTTTATTTTATTGACGCACTGGCAATGTGCGGCTTCAATTTCCATGTGCTAACTTAGCCGACAGTGATGCACCCGATAGTTTAATTTGTTGATCACCATCTCCCGGTCGGGGGATCGAACCGCCATTCTGCAACTCCGCATAGCATCAGCAACCAGGCATCTTTCCACTGGACCACCGCACCAAGACTAAAAGTCAAGGATTGGCCGACCAGCTTTCACATGTCTGATATACTGACACACTGACGATTCATATGGGACTATCTGTGGATGCATCTGTCACAATCAATCCTAGGCTTTTACGCCTATTGTACTCTGACTCCAGCATGGCTCTGGCAGTATATGTATTTTTATTTTATTGACGCACTGGCAACGTGCGCCTTCAATTTCCATGTGCTAACTTAGCCGACAGTGATGCACCCGTTAGTTTAATTTGTTGATCACCATCTCCCGGTCGGGGGATCGAACCGCCATTCTGCAACTCCGCATAGCATCAGCAACCAGGCATCTTTCCACTGGACCACCGCAACAAGACTAAAAGTCAAGGATTGGCCGACCAGCTTTCACATGTCTGATATACTGACACACTGACTATTCATATGGGACTATCTGTGGATGCATCTGTCACAATCAATCCTAGGCTTTTACGCCTATTGTACTCTGACTCCAGCACGGCTCTGGCAGTATATGTATTTTTAATTTATTGACGCACTGGCAACGTGCGGCTTCAATTTCCATGTGCTAACTTAGCTGACAGTGATGCACCCGTTAGTTTAATTTGTTGATCACCATCTCCCGGTCGGGGGATCGAACCGCCATTCCGCAACTCCGCATAGCATCAGCAACCAGGCATCTTTCCACTGGACCACCGCACCAAGACTAAAAGTCAAGGATTGGCCGACCAGCTTTCACATGTCTGATATACTGACACACTGACGATTCATATGGGACTATCTGTGGATGCATCTGTCACAATCAATCCTAGGCTTTTACGCCTATTGTACTCTGACTCCAGCACGGCTCTGGCAGTATATGTATTTTTATTTTATTGACGCACTGGCAACGTGTGGCTTCAATTTCCATGTGCTAACTTAGCCGACAGTGATGCACCCGTTAGTTTAATTTGTTGATCACCATCTCCCGGTCGGGGGATCGAACCGCCATTCTGCAACTCCGCATAGCCTCAGCAACCAGGCATCTTTCCACTGGACCACCGCACCAAGACTAAAAGTCAAGGATTGGCCGACCAGCTTTCACATGTCTGATATACTGACACACTGACGATTCATATGGGACTTTCTGTGGATGCATCTGTCACAATCAATCCTAGGCTTTTACGCCTATTGTACTGACTCCGGCACGGCTCTGGCAGTATATGTATTTTTATTTTATTGACGCACTGGCAACGTGGGGCTTCAATTTCCATGTGCTAACTTAGCCGACAGTGATGCACCCGCTAGTTTAATTTGTTGATCACCATCTCCCGGTCGGGGGATCGAACCGCCATTCTGCAACTCCGCATAGCATCAGCAACCAGGCATCTTTCCACTGGACCACCGCACCAAGACTAAAAGTCAAGGATTGGCCGACCAGCTTTCACATGTCTGATATACTGACACACTGACGATTCATATGGGACTATCTGTGGATGCATCTGTCACAATCAATCCTAGGCTTTTACGCCTATTGTACTCTGACTCCAGCACGGCTCTGGCAGTATATGTATTTTTATTTTATTGACGCACTGGCAACGTGCGGCTTCAATTTCCATGTGCTAACTTAGCCGACAGTGATGCACCCGTTAGTTTAATTTGTTGATCACCATCTCCCGGTCGGGGGATCGAACCGCCATACTGCAACTCCGCATAGCATCAGCAACCAGACATCTTTCCACTGGACCACCGCACCAAGACTAAAAGTCAAGGATTGGCCGACCAGCTTTCACATGTCTGATATACTGACACACTGACAATTCATATGGGACTATCTGTGGATGCATCTGTCACAATCAATCCTAGGCTTTTACGCCTATTGTACTCTGACTCCAGCACGGCTCTGGCAGTATATGTATTTTTATTTTATTGACGCACTGGCAATGTGCGGCTTCAATTTCCATGTGCTAACTTAGCCGACAGTGATGCACCCGTTAGTTTAATTTGTTGATCCCCATCTCCTGGTTGGGGGATCGAACCGCCATTCTGCAACTCCGCATAGCATCAGCAACCAGGCATCTTTCCACTGGACCACCGCACCAAGACTAAAAGTCAAGGATTGGCCGACCAGCTTTCACATGTCTGATATACTGACACACTGAAGATTCATATGGGACTATCTGTGGATGCATCTGTCACAATCAATCCTAGGCTTTTACGCCTATTGTACTCTGACTCCAGCACGGCTCTGGCAGTATATGTATTTTTATTTTATTGACGCACTGGCAACGTGCGGCTTCAATTTCCATGTGCTAACTTAGCCGACAGTGATGCACCCGTTAGTTTAATTTGTTGATCACCATCTCCCGGTCGGGGGATCGAACCCCCATTCTGCAACTCCGCATAGCATCAGCAACCAGGCATCTTTCCACTGGACCACCGCAGCAAGACTAAAAGTCAAGGATTGGCCAACCAGCTTTCACATGTCTGATATACTGACACACTGACGATTGATATGGGACTATCTGTGGATGCATCTGTCACAATCAATCCTAGGCTTTTACGCCTATTGTACTCTGACTCCAGCACGGCTCTGGCAGTATATGTATTTTTATTTTATTGACGCACTGGCAACGTGCGGCTTCAATTTCCATGTGCTAACTTAGCCGACAGTGATGCACCCGCTAGTTTAATTTGTTGATCACCATCTCCCGGTCGGGGGATCGAACCGCCATTCTGCAACTCGGCATAGCATCAGCAACCAGGCATCTTTCCACTGGACCACCGCACCAAGACTAAAATGCAAGGATTGGCCGACCAGCTTTCACATGTCTGATATACTGACACACTGACGATTCATATGGGACTATCTGTGGATGCATCTGTCACAATCAATCCTAGGCTTTTACGCCTATTGTACTCTGACTCCAGCACGGCTCTGGCAGTATATGTATTTTTATTTTATTGACGCACTGGCAATGTGCGGCTTCAATTTCCATGTGCTAACTTAGCCGACAGTGATGCACCCGATAGTTTAATTTGTTGATCACCATCTCCCGGTCGGGGGATCGAACCGCCATTCTGCAACTCCGCATAGCATCAGCAACCAGGCATCTTTCCACTGGACCACCGCACCAAGACTAAAAGTCAAGGATTGGCCGACCAGCTTTCACATGTCTGATATACTGACACACTGACGATTCATATGGGACTATCTGTGGATGCATCTGTCACAATCAATCCTAGGCTTTTACGCCTATTGTACTCTGACTCCAGCATGGCTCTGGCAGTATATGTATTTTTATTTTATTGACGCACTGGCAACGTGCGCCTTCAATTTCCATGTGCTAACTTAGCCGACAGTGATGCACCCGTTAGTTTAATTTGTTGATCACCATCTCCCGGTCGGGGGATCGAACCGCCATTCTGCAACTCCGCATAGCATCAGCAACCAGGCATCTTTCCACTGGACCACCGCAACAAGACTAAAAGTCAAGGATTGGCCGACCAGCTTTCACATGTCTGATATACTGACACACTGACTATTCATATGGGACTATCTGTGGATGCATCTGTCACAATCAATCCTAGGCTTTTACGCCTATTGTACTCTGACTCCAGCACGGCTCTGGCAGTATATGTATTTTTAATTTATTGACGCACTGGCAACGTGCGGCTTCAATTTCCATGTGCTAACTTAGCCGACAGTGATGCACCCGCTAGTTTAATTTGTTGATCACCATCTCCCGGTCGGGGGATCGAACCGCCATTCCGCAACTCCGCATAGCATCAGCAACCAGGCATCTTTCCACTGGACCACCGCACCAAGACTAAAAGTCAAGGATTGGCCGACCAGCTTTCACATGTCTGATATACTGACACACTGACGATTCATATGGGACTATCTGTGGATGCATCTGTCACAATCAATCCTAGGCTTTTACGCCTATTGTACTCTGACTCCAGCACGGCTCTGGCAGTATATGTATTTTTATTTTATTGACGCACTGGCAACGTGTGGCTTCAATTTCCATGTGCTAACTTAGCCGACAGTGATGCACCCGTTAGTTTAATTTGTTGATCACCATCTCCCGGTCGGGGGATCGAACCGCCATTCTGCAACTCCGCATAGCCTCAGCAACCAGGCATCTTTCCACTGGACCACCGCACCAAGACTAAAAGTCAAGGATTGGCCGACCAGCTTTCACATGTCTGATATACTGACACACTGACGATTCATATGGGACTTTCTGTGGATGCATCTGTCACAATCAATCCTAGGCTTTTACGCCTATTGTACTCTGACTCCAGCACGGCTCTGGCAGTATATGTATTTTTATTTTATTGACGCACTGGCAACGTGCGGCTTCAATTTCCATGTGCTAACTTAGCCGACAGTGATGCACCCGCTAGTTTAATTTGTTGATCACCATCTCCCGGTCGGGGGATCGAACCGCCATTCTGCAACTCCGCATAGCATCAGCAACCAGGCATCTTTCCACTGGACCACCGCACCAAGACTAAAAGTCAAGGATTGGCCGACCAGCTTTCACATGTCTGATATACTGACACACTGACGATTCATATGGGACTATCTGTGGATGCATCTGTCACAATCAATCCTAGGCTTTTACGCCTATTGTACTCTGACTCCAGCACGGCTCTGGCAGTATATGTATTTTTATTTTATTGACGCACTGGCAACGTGCGGCTTCAATTTCCATGTGCTAACTTAGCCGACAGTGATGCACCCGTTAGTTTAATTTGTTGATCACCATCTCCCGGTCGGGGGATCGAACCGCCATACTGCAACTCCGCATAGCATCAGCAACCAGACATCTTTCCACTGGACCACCGCACCAAGACTAAAAGTCAAGGATTGGCCGACCAGCTTTCACATGTCTGATATACTGACACACTGACGATTCATATGGGACTATCTGTGGATGCATCTGTCACAATCAATCCTAGGCTTTTACGCCTATTGTACTCTGACTCCAGCACGGCTCTGGCAGTATATGTATTTTTATTTTATTGACGCACTGGCAATGTGCGGCTTCAATTTCCATGTGCTAACTTAGCCGACAGTGATGCACCCGTTAGTTTAATTTGTTGATCCCCATCTCCTGGTTGGGGGATCGAACCGCCATTCTGCAACTCCGCATAGCATCAGCAACCAGGCATCTTTCCACTGGACCACCGCACCAAGACTAAAAGTCAAGGATTGGCCGACCAGCTTTCACATGTCTGATATACTGACACACTGAAGATTCATATGGGACTATCTGTGGATGCATCTGTCACAATCAATCCTAGGCTTTTACGCCTATTGTACTCTGACTCCAGCACGGCTCTGGCAGTATATGTATTTTTATTTTATTGACGCACTGGCAACGTGCGGCTTCAATTTCCATGTGCTAACTTAGCCGACAGTGATGCACCCGTTAGTTTAATTTGTTGATCACCATCTCCCGGTCGGGGGATCGAACCCCCATTCTGCAACTCCGCATAGCATCAGCAACCAGGCATCTTTCCA